>JAUTXX010516378.1:942-21436 GCA_032273605.1 Panulirus laevicauda | reverse complement strand
GTGTATGTGGGTGGGTTGGGCCATTCTTTCATCTGTTTCTTTGCGCTACCTCGCTAACGCGGGAGACAGCGACAAAGCAAAATAAATAAATAACTATATGCTTATTAAGAGGTCCAGCTTCTTGCAGATTTTGTGGTATCATGCAGCTGCCTGGGTTGAGGCACACACTTGAATTTCAGGGTGTTCCTAGATCCAGTCCTTCACTATCTGTTTGGTGTGAACGGGGATTGTGTCAAAGACCAGCTCAACTGTGTCAGGAGCAGGAATTGCCATGGCTTTGATTGACAGCATCAAGACATCCTCCAGTATCTCCATATACTGTTGCCTAGTGAGCCCGCCATTGATCTTAACTCCACTAGGGCCATGTGCCCACATCCATTCTCTACCACTCACTTGATACTCTTGATTATGTTACTGCCGGTGTGGGATCACTAGCGGTGCCTTGCTTAGGCTTGCACTGAATAAATGTTTTCATTAGTAAAGATGATGGTTCTCCAAAATCGAGGTAGGCATTTGAGAGCAGAGCAAAGGCAACATTCCATATGTGCTGGTGTGAACCAGGCCTTTAGCTCTGTAATGTAGCAGTAGATCCTACATTGATGGTGTCTGGTGGTCAGGGGATGGAAGATATTGTATTGGTTGCACCTCCGTTGTCAATGGATGTTCCTATACAGTCACCATGATGTGGGCATCCCATCTGAGAGAGGCACTGTTTGGCCTACCACTTCAGGGCCTCATCCCCCTAGAGCTCTTCAACTCATCATTTGGTCCACTTCTAAATCATTCTGTTGCTACTCCCCTACTGCTGAGCAATATTCATCACTGCTGTCCCTGACTCCCACATACTGACAGTCCTGGCTCAATCAGCAATCACCTCTAGAGCATAAACCAGCCCTGCTTCCATACCTGTAGTGAATATGTGTGAAGTATGAGTATTATGCCCTTAAGTATACGGTAGTAGCAAAAGTGATTAATAATATTCCAGTTGTTCAAATAAATGTTGATATGATTCCATTACACATAACAGCTAGAGACTGAGTGTGAATGAATGTGGCCTTTTTTGTCTTTTCCTAGCGCTACCTCGCACGCATGCGGGGGGAGGGGGTGCCATTTCATGTGTGGAGGGGTGGTGGCGGGAATGGATGAAGGCAGCATGTATGAATATGTACATGTGTATATATGTATATGTCTGTAAATAAATATACATATATGTATGTATATTTATGTATACACTGAAATGTATAGGTATGTATACGTGCGTGTGTGGGCATTTATATATATACATGTGTGTGTGGGCGAGTTGGGCCATTCTTTCATCTGCATCCTTGCACAACCTCGATAATGCGGGAGACAGCGACAAAGTATAATAAATAATAATATTCAATGATGTTACACTGAATAATGTTGCACATCTTGTTACCAAATTGTGAGACGAATTTTCAATGTTATCCTTCTTTATTCTGACAGTGATGGTAGAGCCCCTGATGCAATTGGAAACAAGTTTTCATATTTTCTATCATTCTATACAGAGCTGGAGAGGTCATGCCTTCCTCTGGCAGTTCCTCTGTCAGTTTCCATGTTTGAATCTTTGAATCTTGGGAAAAAAAAATGATGTCTGCCTGGCATTGTTTCTGCTACCTGCACTACAGCAGTCCTGATCATCTCAAGGAAACTGTCATGCTGTTCCTACTACATGATACACCTAACAGCATTGGTTTAAGAAGTACTTTACCTCAATCATTCAATGATTACTTGTAAATTTCAGCCAGAGGTGGTAGAATCTACAACTTTCCCTAAAGCAGGATTTGTCTTCCTTAACCCTTAAGCTGCAGAATAGAGTTGGAAATCCCATTACCATGTAAAATAAATACATAATGGCGTGCAATAGTAAAAGAAACACATACAGTAACACAACTACATTTGTGTCACCTGATGAGTGCTGAGTAAGCAGGAGAGGGTGTGGGTCTGACAACTGAAGAAAGGAGATATGGAGGTCTTGTTTGTTTCTTTCTTTCTTTTGAACTTGGCTTTACACCCTACTCTAACTTCTTAAACAGGTACATCAATGGCATGGAATAACATGAATATATTCAGGAAAATTACACTGTGCAAACTAAAACCGAGTGTAAGGAAGAGGAGTGTCCAGCATATCTGTTGTGGTCCTTCCTCACCTCAAGATGAGATGGAAGAATGTGAAAGACCTATGTTTGCCTTTACACATACACAAAAATGGTAGTAGACAACATGAATGTATCATACTATTACAGTATGAACACTAAATGATATACTACTTGCAATTCTTTCCATGATGCTCTGGTCAAAATATGCTTGGGAACATTCAAGCTCCTTACTATCATCTGCCACCAAAGTACTTCATCATCCCAGCAATATACAGAGAGAAAATCAAGCACAGTTGCTATTCCACATGATTAGACACACTACAATGATAGTAGGGTCCCATATATGCCTCCCTTTTCTTTACTTCCACTAAGATCACTCTCTAAATTAGTTAATTCTTCATATCTAATCTGGTATTCTTCTTCACTTTCTTCACCAGCTGATACATTTGAAGACAAACATTCCTCTTCAACACTTAACTCATCCAAAATCGATGTATTTTCTCAGGGTAACTAAATAACCTGAGGTATTGAAAGTTGAACACCCACAATGGTGACTGTAGGGATACTGAGGAGAACAGGATTTCCCACGCATGCCTGGCAACAGAACAGACCTCTACAGGCCATCAACAGTATGATGAGTCAGTTGGATATTCAAACAAGGTAAGGAAATTTCATTGATCACAGGATGTTCCTCACCATCTTGTAAGCCAACATCACATGATGACGACAACCTTTTGAGCCCTTAACTCCTCTAGACTTATCTGCGCAAGGCAATCGACTACTTAAGGAATAATTTTAAGTATCAAATCTTATGCATTTATTTCAAAATTGTCTGCTGGGTCTGGGTGTTTGCCAATTTGGCAGCAAATGATAATTTCTCACAACAATCAGTCACCATCTAGACATACAAAGACAACACATTCTCACAAGTTTACTAAGAGGGAAACTGAGCAGCTTTTAGCTAGATTTAGAAAGCCATGGTCCCAAGCATATAGTCCTGAATTACTCGATGATCTGTCTTCAGAATGTGTGGAGTGATTTTTTGGACAATCACTCATCCATTATTGAAAGTAGACTAAGATAAAGCACGGAAAGGTGTTACTTGCACAAGAGGAGGTAATTCTGCCAGCAACAGCCTGACCTTGACAACACTGAAACTGGCTGGCATAACTGGTGATTTCATAAACTTTTACAATTTTGTTACAAATTATTCATGAACCAAACTTATTATAACAAGTAAAGATTTACTACATAAAATAAAACATAATAATAATAATAATCAGGGATAAATTTTTCAGCGTACATAAAATAAATGATAAAACATACGTAACAGCAATTCGCTTGACACTTGCCTTACCTCTATACAATTTAGCAAGTCATGCTGACACAAATACAAAACTTCTACACATTATAAGAATGATGGAAGTGGCCAAAATATACTATTCAAGTGATTCATTTTGTTATGTGAACATCCATTAAAATTAATGATTAAACATTTTCTAAACACCCTGAAAACATGAGATTAAAAGGGTTAAAAAGAAACCTGAGGTGGTATGAGGTTCAAGGTTAATACATGTTGAGACATTTCTTAGCTTGTTTAGAATTAAAATGTTCCCATTATGATCTGCCAGACCTGCCAAACAATCCTATTCCCACCACACTATATCTACATGCATGCTGGTTTAAAGACTGCTTACTGTGTACAGGGAAAAAAAAATGAATTGAAAAACATGTAACACTTGAGGGTCACCTGGGCATATTGTAGTCAAAGACAAAAAATACAAAGAAGTCAAGTTAGTGGCAAAGGAGGAATAAATATAAATACAGAAGAATATTTCACAATTATTGTTCTATAAGAATTTTTTCAATATGAACATTTGCAGTTGTAAAAATCAGAGTAAACACTATTCTGGTCTTTTCAATGAGAAAGAAATGACACAAAAATGACTGACTGGGATCAAATGAAGAAGTATGATAATCACAGAGATGACTATTACAATGGTCTTAAATAGATAAAACAATGCATGAGTCATCCAAAAGGAAACTGAACCATTTATAAAAACAATATAAATTAAACAATGAAGAAAAAACTAAATTTCATATTACTCTGAGCAAAATAAAGACAGCAGAGATGAGGTGAATACATTGGTGGGATTTAATGGGTATGTGTCATTCATTTAAAGAGTATGGCATGATAACCACATTCAAAGGACTAAAAGGAAATCAGAAAAAGTTATACAGCAAGTTCAAGACACTTTAGTCCTGGTGAGAAAAATGCAACTGATAAACCAAGTGGAGATGAGTAATGGGACCCGTGCTGTGATCTTTTGTTTTATACACAACTGCTTCCCCTGCCTGAGCGAGATAGCATCTGGAATAACTGAACAGTGGCCACATTTGCCCATATCATCTCACTGGCTATCATGTACTGCATACCTTGCACCCAAAGCCAAGCCCAAAAGACTACTCTATGGTTTACATTGACCACTTCGTAAGTCCTGGATAAGCCCATTGACAATGCACTGCCCACTGTAGACCTAATTCACCAAAAGAAAACATATGAGAAATTCAAATCATTACGAAACGATGAAAAGCACAAGGAATTAATCAAAACCCAAAGAGAGTGTACGGTTACAAGACAGAGTAAATGCAACGAAGATAAAAAAATATCTTTCAAAGTTAAGAATAATCTGGGGGAATTCTTCAAATATATAACAAAAAGGAAGAAAGTAAAAGAAGCAATTGAACCATTACGAAACGAACATGACACACTAACTACGGACGTCAAGGAAATGGATACCATACTAAATCATTCATTCAACAACTGAAGAAAAATCTCAAATACTGCAACCAATGAAAATGTTTCAAGGATCTGATGAAGAAGAGTTGAAGCTTAATAAAAGCTAACATCCAATTTGGCGGTTTTGTTACACTGCTGGGAGAATATGAAGTTGTTGGAGACAATTACCCCTGGATCATTTTATTTCATCTTGTGGCCAATCAGTTAATAAAATTTTTTGTTGAGGTTTCTTACCTGCAACAACAGACATTTAACATTAAAGGGCATTTGCCATTTTCTAGACCATTCAGCTATCTATCTAGAGCCTCCTGTTATCTTATTTCATCTTTTCCAGTTAATATGGCATTGCTGATCTACTAATTTAGACATTTATGATTTTCAGCCCTACATCATTTTCATTGATATATGTGATGAAAATCATAGGTCTCAGGATGGACCGCAGAGGACCCCACTAGTCACATGTGAACAAGGTGATGATTCACCATTCAGTATGATTGTACGCTTCCTATTATGTACCAAACTTCAATCCAGTTTCCTTGGCAACCAGTAATACCCAAAACCCTGACTTTAAGTGCTTATCATTTTATCAAGGGGGACTTTACTGAATGCTTTCTGAAAGTCGAGATATTATTTATTGCTTCAAGGAGGTTTGTAGGGCATGATATGTGCTTTAGATAACATTATGTATAGTATCAATCAAACTGTGTTGTTTGAAGTAAGCCACAATTTTATGTCTAAAAATCGAATGCAGAGCTTTACATAACACCGATATGTGGCTAATGGGCCATTAACTCCAAGGCATTTCACAACTTCCCTTTTTTTAATATTGGGGTAACATCTGCCATTATCCTGTCGTGTAGTACTATTTCATCCTTGAGACAATTATTGAAAATACATGTTAGAGATTTGGCAATTTTATGTCTGACATTCATAATTACTTATGAATAGAAAGGATCTTCAACTTATCTAACCGTACTAGCACTTCTTTAACTGTGACAGTACATTCTGGTATATCCTTGCTTTTTAGTGTAAAAACAGAACTGAAAATATTTGTTAAGGGCTGTTGCTATGCTTTTATCATCCACAATTTGTTCCCATCCTAGTTCACAAAGGGTCCTCTCCTTCTCTTTATAGGTTTCTTGCTTTTGATTTAACTAGTAAAATCTTTTAGAATCTCTGTTGCTATCTCTTGCAATAATCTCTTACTCTCTCCTAGCTTGCTAAACAAGTCTCTTTACCTCCTCCCTTGTAAACTTAGGGGTAATAATACTGTTTTAGTGTAGTGAGTTTTGAGATTTGCATCAAAAATTAAAGTGTTCTAGTTGCATGTCCCTAAATGTTCATCTTCATATCATGACTATTAGCATCTAAAAACTCGAGATGCAAAAACATCATATATATTAGCTTGTCTCATTGGATAAGAGAGAGAGAGAGAGAGAGAGAGAGAGAGAGAGAGAGAGAGAGAGAGAGAGAGAGAGAAACAACAGCACAATGAAAGACAGAGGGGAATAGCTTAGACATACTCGGTGGAAGAACTTCCCAGAACCGTGATAAGTATTCCATGCTAAGGTGAATAAAGCCCGTATATGGTAGACATGAAATTGCTTCTCACAAGAAATATAACTGTCATCTATACACCATCCTAATACTGGGGAGCTGCCTTTGTGGTGGTGATCATGTGAGGTTTGGAAGACAAAGTGGAGAACATGGTTGGGCACAATATGTTATGTTATTACAAGGTTGATGTGGTTTCCACAATGAACAGAGGGGAACAAGTGATAACTGGAGAGAGTACAGAGGATGCTTACTTAACCACCAGACAGTTTAACTATTCCTTACTAACTGTGATTTGTACATTTAACTGCCAACTCTCCCTCCCCATCTAATCACTCTTTTAATAAAAAAAAAAAAAAAACACGTGCTGTGGTGCATGGCTGGGTCACAACTGGTCACCCAGCTGCCCTCAATTGTGTTTCACTGTACACACTTAAATCATACTTATCTTTTGTAACTCCACAGCACTATTTAACCCAAAAGAAATAGATGACTTGATAGTGGGCTGCACTGTGAGATATCACAGATGATACTAAGCTGGAAAATAACTTTAATGATAAATTTGAGTCTGTAGCTTCAAACTGACTAAAACACTCTGATGGACTGGGCTCATAGATGACAAATGAATAAGTGCATAGTTTTACATACTTGTAATAAAAATGAAAAAGTAAGCTACAAGACAAACTCTGTTGAACTGCAAAAAGTAAATGAGGAAAAAAATTTGGGTATTTTAATCTTTGGTGACCTAAAACTAAAACCAACTAAGCAGTGCACAGCAGTGAAAAGGGCAAACAAGACTCTTGGATTCATAGTTATGGCTTTTGAATTTAAGTCTAGGGATATAATCCTTCCTCATTATGATTCACTGGTTCATTCCCATCTAGATACTGTGTTCAGGTTTGGTTACCCATTCACTAAAAGACATAGATAGAATGGTGAGGAACAGTGTTGAGGCACCAAGGTGATTCCCCTACTAAAAAACAAATCTGATGAGAGCCAACTAAATTACTTGAAATTGTTCAGCTTCAAAAAGAGAAAGCTAAGTGGTGATCTGATGAAAGTATTCAAAATTCTCAAAGGCTCTGATAATCTTGATCTGACAAGCTACTTAAGACTTGATTTATCTGATTTCACTCTTAGTAACAGATACAAACTCATGGGCAAACATTTTACCCTGAATAAGTCAATTGGAGTGATTGAAAGCAGTACTACAGACACGTTTAAGAACAAAGTTGATAAATATTTTGCTTCAAGTCCACAACTAACATCATAAATGTCACCTTCACAGTCTGCAGGTTTTTTCTTAGAATTATCTGTATGCCCTTCAACTCTCACCATATCAATCTGAGTTTCTGATATCTTCCAATATCACAAACAGCCTCGAAGGGACCCAGTGGTCTGTTGCTGTTTGAATTCCTTTGTAAACCTATAAATTAACATGGAAAAAACTTCAAATTTTCTCCTAAAAAGTGAAAGAACAAATTTTTTCACTAAAAAATGAAAGAAATACAAGTAACTTTTTTGTACTTGTTCATAGTTCCCATGTGAGCGTGGCAGTGTCAAGAACAAATGAAGAAATGGTCTCATTTGCTCAATCCACTCTCTAACTGTCAAGTGTGATGAATTGAAACCACAGCCCCCTTCCACAAAAATGCCCCAGAGACTTTTGGTGGCTTCCTCTGACCACTTCATGTGCCTTGATTCAGTCTACTGACAACTTGTAAACCACATTCTCATCTACATCCCAAGTCTTGCATCCATAAAGCACCATCAGGACTACTATACCTTTATCATGCCCATCTTTATCCTCCTAGATAATGACTTTAGCACCTTACCCATACTATTACTCACTTCATCTCCCTTGATAACATTGCTGCCTTGTCCTCTCCATTTCTCTAAAATATTTCACTTCCTCCAAGTTTTTGTCATCCAAACTCACACCCCACCTAACTTGTCTTTCTGTGCTGCTAAAACTAATAAATCTGCTTTCATTCATATTTACTCTTAACTTTTTCCTTTCATGCTCTCTCAAACTCAGAAACCAAATTCTGCAGTTTCTCACTCAAATCTGCCTCCACTGCTGTATCACCAGCAAAGACGACATGACTTGCCTCCCAAGCCCTCCGACCCCAGAGAGACTGCAGACCTACGCATCTCCCTAACACTCTTGCATTCTTTTCTCACTACCCCATACATAAACAGATCAAACAGCCACAATGATCTCATACACCCCTGCCAAAGACCCATCTTAGCCTGGAACCACTTTACTCTCCTCACTACCTGCTTAAAAGCAAGCCAAACCCTCTTGTTAAAACTCCTCAAAGCATCAAATAGTTTTCTTCCCACAACATATGTTCATAATGCCTTCCATAAAGCATTTCTATTAAACCCTGTCATATCCTTTTTCCACATTCACAAATGCAACATACAAATCTGTCTGTTTCTGTAAGTGTTTCTCCTACATATTCTCCTAAGCAAACTCTTGAATCTACACACCCTTTACCCCTCCTGAATTTGATGATTTATGCATGCCACCACCTCTTAATCACTACTCTCCCATACACTGTCCTAAGTACACTAAACAAGCTTATACCTCTGTAATTTGAACACTCATCATTGTCCCCCTTTCCTTTGTACAATGGCACTAAACAAGCATTCTGCCAATCCAGCTCTCACCATGAACCTTACATACAATGAAAATAATAACTAACTGATTAACAAAATGTCATTCCCTCTTTTAAGAAATTTAACGGTAATACCATCCACCTTGTTACTCTTCATTTAAGTCAAGGCTTGCACTATCTCTTCTCTCTTCACCAAGCCACTTGCTATGGCTCTCTCACTTTGCATACCTCTGTGATCCAAACATCACACATCTGCCATACTGTCATCAAACACATTCAACAACCCTTCAAGGTACTCATCCATCTCCCCTTCACCTTATCTTAGCCAGTTACCATGTCTCTATCTGCACCCTTCACTGATGTCCTTTATTATTTTATCCATGTGGGACTCTAATGACAGGTGGGAGAATGTCAACTCTCAAGTCATGCAAAGAATCTTATATCTCTTTTTCTAAAAGATAATAATCATACTGAGGTCTTCTTTCACTCTGTCCCTTCCTCATTACTATACTTTATATTTGCTGAGGTTGAATTTCATCAACCCCATGCATCAAACTAGCATTGGAGTCAGTCTAAGTGACCTTGCAAGTACATACACGCAATCCAGCTTGCTTTTCACTTTCCTTATGACCAATACACCATCTGCAAACATAAAAATGTAAGAGGCCATACATTCAGGCAATCAATCCACATAATGCAAGAAAAATAACAGTCCCAAAATAGAACTCAGAAAATCATACACCGATGACCTCTTCTAATAAGTATCCTTTGTTCCCAACACAAAAATAACTATTCATCCTACCTGATGATCCAGCTTCTTATCAGCCTCACATTCAGTACAATGTCAAATGCTTTCTTGCAATCAAGATACAAACAATCTGGCCAACCTTCCCTCTCATCTATGTCAGAGCTCACTTTCTCTTAGAAATCTATGACGTTTGTTACACATGCCCTCCTTTGCCTAAACTATGTGTGTGTGTGTGTGTGTGCATGTCTTTTTTTGTGTTTATGTGTACTATTTGTACTATCTGGGAGGGATTTTTATACTCATGTGGCTCCATCTTTTAACATTCTCTACTATAATACAACTTCTTAAATCTGTGAGGACTGTGTGACTACTATTTGTGTATTACAGGAAGAGAGTTTTACACGTTGTTCCATCTCACAACCCTGTCTGTATGTAACATGTCTTTTCTCATATGTATGTATGCACACACAAATGTTATTTACACTTTGGTTGTAGAAAGAGGTCCCGAGTGCGGCCCCTCTTTTTTAAAGATTTTGGAGGATCCACAGTTCATGAAGAATATAAAGGTGCACCTGAGTGGTAAATGCATTAGATATTAAGTATGAGAGTACTAAATTTTGAGTTTAAATGGAGATTTGGAGTAGCAGCTTCCCATGTTTATATCAAATGATGGAGTCTTGCCAACTTGAATGAGTCAAGATCTTTTTGTTCTTTTATCCATCTCCTTTTAAAGAGACCCACTTTGTAAGAGAATGAGTGAATAACACTATAAATTGAACAAGTGCTAAAAGTCAGAGTATGCTGAAAGTCAGAGTATGAAAGTGCTGCTTACCAAAAAGAAGTGAAATTCTAATTTTCAATGTAACCAAAGGCAATACCCAGGCAGGTAGACAACAAAATTCTCCTCTGGTTGTAGGACAATGTACTCTAATAATCTTCAATCACTGCTACTTTTTTTTGGGGGGGGGTTATAATCTAAGACCTCTAGCACTGCCTGAACCAAAAATGAATGGCATGAAATCAATTATACAAATATGCCAAAACCATTCAAAACAAGGTAGGTGAAGAGAAGACAAGAGACAAAAGTGAAAAGGTAAGGCTAAACATGTATACATTAAATAACAAATGTTTAGGAATGCTATGGAAACTTGTGAAGGAACATCATCAGAGGATAACACAACTGTAGCCAGAGTTCAGAAAATTGAAGACTAGATAGGAACAGAAACACAGTTTTGGAGAGGAAGTCCTGGAGATAACAAATCAGAAGAAAGAAGATGAAGCTAATAAAAAGAAGGCACAATCTGAAATGTCTTCTCTGGATGCACTTGAGGCTGTGCAGCCAGAGGACAGTTGACAATATTTGTCAAGGACTGGTGGGAGCATTACCATGATGCTTTCAAACAGAGGAAAGGACAAAAATGCACACTGAATATACTGGAATAACATCGAAAGCTATTCAGGTAGAAAAAATGACAAATGCACACAGAGCCTGATGAAAGTAGAGGTCAAGGGAAATTAGCAGATCAACAAGACACCAACAGAAGTACACATAAATTGAGTGAAGTGGTTGAAAAGTAATATGCACTGTAAGACAATAGGCAATCAAGGAAGTATATGGGCTAGTTGATGGAAGGGCTACAAAATTACAGATAATACAGGACCAATGACTGCTAACTAAAAGAGAGGGTATAGAAAAAGTAGGAGACAAAAGTTGATACTACCACACTGAGGGATTTAGCTGAAAAATGGATGGCACCAAAATCAGAAAGATTAGTAAAATAGGAGGTTGATGGACATAAATCACTGATTATTTTTGGATTAAAGATCATACAGCAGATATGGATAAAAAAAGGAAAAGAAGGAGGAAATGCATATCAAAAAACTCCTGAAGGCCATGGGACTGCCAGAAGAGATTTCTGTAATAATGGAAAGGAGAAAAATAAGAAGTTAGAACACTCTGACTTGAAGTTAGCTAGCCAGGAAGTACTTAGAGATGCTAAGAATCTTTAAGGCACGGCAAAGTTAAATGGAATATTCATGAAGCGTGACAGACCTAAGAGAGGGAGAAAAGCAAAGAGTACAGTGAGAAAACAAAAAAACTGGAGATGCCACATTTACCAAGAGTATGGAGTAGTCCTACTTGGGCTGCAGAGAAGGCAAGCATGCTAGATGGCAGAGTGACAGCAAAAAGCTTTGTCTGCTCCTCTCTATATTTTCGAAAGCGATACATGGCTAAGGTTTATTGTGGGTACAAGCATATGACTCTATGGTGATATAATCAAACACCTGGTTGCTGAGACTAGAGTTTCTAATGGTATGAGCACCAGCAAACTTCCTCAATGTGCCTCAGATTATCTCTAAGGAAGGATGTTCTTTCTTTACTCTTCCTGACTACTACTTAATTTTGGGAATTTCTCTTCTGGGAGCTGTATTTCTTCCACCTGTGCTTCAAGATGGTTGTGGTCTTACCTTTCTAAGGAGGAGAAAGCCCAAGTTATCACTTGGAAGCAAGAAAATGTGGGTAACTGTGAAATTTCCACGCACGCTGGGTGCTCAGAACGTATGATCAGGCAACTATATGAAGGAAGAGCATAGTGGTGTTATTAGAATATGATCCTCCAAACAAATGCAATGAACAGCAACAAATATACACTGATATCAATAAAGGAAAAATCGGGACAGTATATGAAGCAGTGAAACACTCACTTCTCAGAGATGGTAAGGTACTGATAATGAGGGAATTTGGTAAGTAACAGTCTGGAGGAATTTGGATTCTCATGCTGAAAGGAAGTCATGGAGACAAGTTTTAAGGGTTTATTCAGGAAAATTTGCATTGCCAATACTTATGGAGCATACTAGCATGAGAGGTACTGATACACCATCATTACTATACCTTATATTCACTAATTTAAGCATGAACATTGAGAACATTGTATATGATGCACCAGCTGCAAGAAGTGATCGTGTAATGCTCATGTTTGAATATGTGGTAAGAGGGATAGTAAAACAGCAGAGGTGAGAGGGGAAAGAGAGAGGAGATATAATCATGAAAATTACACATACCTCAATAATTTGCACTGTAATGTAGATTGGGAAATGGAATTCAGTAGCCAGGAACCACTGACAGGTATTGTGAAATTTACAGTGAAGGAGTAGCAGCATGGGTAACACAAGCCTAAAACACAGAGGGAATTGGGGGGGGGGAAAAAGAGATGCAAAAGACCTACGAGATGAGCAGTAGCAAAGATATATGGCACTCTAGCTAGGCAGCATATGCAAAGTATAAGAGAGCATTGAACAAGTATAGCAGGATAAGAATAAAGGAATGAAGAAATTTTGAAAAAATATTGTGGATAAGGCGGTTGAAAATCCAAAACTATTCCATAAAGTCATCAAGAGCAAGTTGTCAGTTAAAGAGTAGCTAATCAGGCTTAGAAATTCATAGGGAAATATTGATGAGGATGATGTAAGGATACGTGAAGAACTCAACAGTAAGTTCAAAGGTATTTTCGCAATTGAAGAAACTACATACCCAACAAAATTCAGATGGAATGGAAAGGAGGTTTTGGAAATCAAGATATCTGGAAAATATATTAACAAAATTCTAAAAGGATTTGACCCAACAAAGCTCATGGTCCTGATGAAATTTCATCATATGTGTGAAAGAGGTGTGCAGGTATGCTTGATAAACCATTTGAATTACTGTTTAAGACGTCAGTGGAGAGAGGCATTGTGCCAAGGGAATGGAAAAGGGCAAACATTATTGAGTATGGTGTGTAAGGTTCTGGAAAAGACTATTAGAAAGCACGTGAAAGACATTCTGGAGAGAAGTTTTGTAAGTGAAAGACAACATGGTTTTAGGGAAGGAAGGTCATGTGAAAATACCCTCTTAAGAGTTTTACAAGAGAGTGAGCTCAGTCTTGACAAAAGGGATGGGTTGGGGGATTTTCCATATCTGGAATGCCAGAAAGCATTTGACACTATACCATATAAGAGGCTGATTATGAAGCTGGATCACCGAACAGGAATAAGAGGTAAACTCCTTTGTTGGATAAAATATTATGCCAGTGGAAGAAACAAAGGATACATGTCAGACGCACCTTTTCCAAATGGCTGAGGGGACCAGTGGAGAGCCATAGGGTTTCGTTCTGGGACCATTACTTTTCTTGAGCTATATTGATGAACTGCCTGAATGTATGAAATCCTACCTGAATATGATCATGTGTTAAGTGAAAAGAGAGGAGGATTGCATCAGCTTACAAGAAGATCTAAACAGACTTTAGTCCAAAGTTGGTCTAAAATATGGTTGATGAAATTCAACCCTAGCAAACGTAAAGTAATGAGGTGAAGGAAAACCTGAAAATGAGTATAACTAAGCAGGAAATAAGCTTCAAGACTTTGTGTGTGAGAGGAACTTGAAAGTAGACATCGTCCCAAACTTGTCACAAGAGTCCCATATAAAGAGAATAGCTAAGGAGACAAAATGTCTGCTCGCACGTATCAGAATAGCTTTCAAAGTATCAGAATAGTTTTCAAGTATATGGATAAAGAAATATTTAGCAAGCTATTCATGTCCTATATAAGACCAAAATTAGAATATAATTCTCAGGTTTGGTCATCACACCTAAAGAAGCACAAAGTACTCATAGAGAGGTCTAGAGGAGGGCAATGAAGATAGTGACAGAATCAAGAGAGTTAAGCTCCAGAGAAAGATAGAGGAATTAGATTCAACCACTTCAAAAGAAAGAAAACTGAGGGGCAACCTGATCACAACCTTTAAGTCTTAAAGAGAAAGATGAAATGGACTGTACATTAAGGGATGTAAAGATAGGACAGCCAAAGGACTTAACATGAAATTAAATAAGGAACTTATAAAAAGGATGTAAACAAATACTTTTACATTATAAGAGTGATAGATGAACAGGACAGACTGACTAAGGACATGCTTAATGCAGACAGTATACATAATTGAAGAGGTTGTAAGATGGTAGAAAGTGTTCACAAGACTGGGCCCTATAAGAGTAAAACTCCCTCTCCGTACAGTAGAAATAGGTAATTACAGGTACCCATTTCATCACCCATCCCCTAGGAAAGGATGAACAGCTGGGTGGAAAGTGGACTAACTGCTATAAGCAGGTTTCTAACCTTTGCAGGTCTGATCCCTGGGGGATTGTGTCTGTGTGACGGTCATTAATGCTAACTGTAACCCCTCAGAAGTCCATGCGAGTGTTTGTAATTAACTATCAGTAATCATCAATTTGTACTGTACAAGGAGGGAGTTATGTTCTTGTGGGACCCATCTATTGAACATTCTTTACCAACAAACAACTTCCAAAGTCTGTTCCTGCTGTTTGCATCAACCAAGTCTTCAGTCAATTTCACGTTATGTCCTTTGGTCATTCTTTCCTTACAGCATCGCCGACCTGTTTTTAAAAAGTTTGTGATTAGGTCATCGCTCACTCTTCTCTCTTCCAAAGTGGGCAAATTTAAAGCCTTTAGTCTTTCCTTGTTGCTTAACTCTCTTAATTGTAGTACTATCTTTGTTGTCCTTTGGACCTTCTCTATTAGCACAGTGCTTCTCCCAATTCAATAACCAAACTTGAGAAGCATTCTTTAGCTTTGGCATCTTGTACGAAATGAGAAGCTTGCTAAATATTTCTGTATCCATTTACCTAAAGGTAATTCTGAAAGACACTAAATATTTCTGTATCCATATACCTGAAGGTTATTCTGAAAGACAGACAGTTTGTCTTCTCCTATCATGGCACATTAGTGGCAGAATAGGGTCAATGTTAACTCTCAATGCCTTCTCAAGTACTGAATCCTGAAACATATTTCCTGCTGGATGATAGCAATACTGAGACCTTATTTCAATGTATCCCATCCTTATTACTCTACATATTTTTGGGATGAATTTCATCAACCAAGTGTCAATCCGACTTTAAGAGTTTATTTAGGTTTCTTTATAATAAAAGCTGATGCAATCCTCAAATTTCACTTCCCTTATCATCTGTAAACATATTCACTTAAGAGTGCATACCTTCAGGCATTTCATTTGCATATATCAAGAAGAGTAATGGTCCCAGAATAGATCGCTGTGGCAATCCACTAAACATCTTGACCCACATGGAGAAGGTTCCTCTAACATGCATCTCTTGTTACATTCCACAAAGATAATCTTCAATCCATTGCAATTATTTCCTCCCTTATTCCCGCCTGGTGATCCAACTTTGTAATCAGACTCACATATAGTACACTGTCAAATGTTTTCTAGCAGTCCAGATACAAACAATCAAACCAGCTTTCCCTCTTGTCTAAGACAAAGTTCACTCTCGTATAAATCTAAAAGTTTTGTTACACATGACCTCCTCTTTCTAAAATTGTGCTGTTTCTCACTTATGAAATTTCATCTCTGTAGAAACTAATCAATTTGCTTTCTAATCATCTTTTCTAAAATCTTACAGACAATACTCATACGTGAGACTAGGATGCAGTTCAGTGTCTCTTACCAGTTTCCTTTCCTATAGATAGGTATGACATTTGCCTTTCCAAATTCCTTTAGCACTCTGCCCCTTTACAGTAATATCATGAACAGTATCTTAAAAGGTTTATCTAGCATGTCTGTGCACATCATCTTACATATGGTATATTTTTCTCTGGACAATAAGCCTTATATGGGTCAAGACCTTTACAGATTCTGTTCATGTCTCTAGTTTTCTTAACGTTTACTTAAACCTCCAACCCATTCCATCTCACTAGTGTTGGGGCTATAATGTCTTCCAATGTGAAAACAACTGAAATTATTTAGTTCCTCACATATCCTTGCGTCATCCTCAACTAATCTACTCTAAGAATCTCTAAACCAGATAATCTGCTCTTTAACGTTCATGAACACTGCCTCCTGATGAATTTATGGAAAAGTTTGGGAATTTCTCCAGCCTTGTCCATAAGCTCCTTTTCCATGTTTTTTGCTTCTCTTTTCTTATCCTGATACATTCATTCTTTGCTCTCTTAAAACATTTCAAAGCTCTATTGCTTTTTGACATTTTTATTAAATAATATTCTTCTATTACCATTTCCTCTGTATTTGGGGTTATGGGTAGCCATATCCCTCCTCCTTCAGTGTATATTTTAGAGAACTTCTCATCACAAAGCCTGAGTTCTAGGCTACACAACTCCATTTCTCAATCTCAGTTATCAAAGAAATTATTGAGGTCTGTGGTCTCTACAGCTATATCTCCTCTTTAGGTTTTGTCTCACCTCTGCTCCTTTAACATTCTCATCTAGCACATGGTTAAACTTGAGCATTACATTATCTCTTTAGGTTTTGTCTCACCTCTGCTCCTTTAACATTCTCATCTAGCATATGGTTAAACTTGAGCATTACATTATCACTTTTTCCAACTGATGTATCATACAAAATATTCCCAAAATCCATATTAGTATGTATGAAGATTAGACCTTACCATGATAGTGTATCTGTCCTTCTTATCCTTGTGTGCTCAGTAACATGTTGGTACAGAAAATATTCCAGTACATACCTTAAAAACATGTCTCCATGACTTTCCATCACCATGAGAATCCAAATTCCCCAGTCTGTTTCTTTATAACTGAAATCCCCCATCACTAGTACTATACCATCTCTATGTAGTGAATGTCTTACTGTTTCATGTGCCATCATGATCATTACTTCATTGTTGTCATTGCATATTTGTTTTTGATCACTGGAGTTCTTATATAATAACAACACCAATAGGCACCTCTTCCCATCATTTGCTCTTCCCACTGTGTACTGTCTGAATGGGCCATCCTCACTATTTCTTGAAACCTATAGATATATTCTATTAAATCTTATCTCTTCTTTGGCTTCTCTTTCTCTTCTCACTATCATATAACCCCCCCCTGGGCGGAATGGGTGACATATTATCCTTTTAGTAAGCTTTATTCCCACAACTCCAAGAACATCTGGTGCACTGTCCCTTTTATGATCCTTGAATTCTCTTTCCCATTAAAACTAACCCATCTCTATATGTATACATTACATTCAGTCCAATGTTACAATATCCAAACACTCCTGCCTTCTCTACAGTGCTGTTACGTCCTCTTGCCTCACTTGCTGTCTCACACTGTACTGTCCTCTTGCCTCACTTGCTGTCTCGAGTTTTTTGCCTTCTCATTGAACTCTTTGCTTGTCTAATTTCTGTCTAAGTACCCTCTTGCTAGTTGACTCCAAGTTTGGTAATTCTGTAACTTCTAGTAGAATTCAATAAGCATTTCTTCTTTCTCCTCATCTGGAGTAACATCTTCAACACATAAACAATTAGAGACGTGCATCTATCAACCTCCTACTTTACAATCTTTCTAATACTGGTGACACCCACTTTTCAGCTAGATCCTACAGCGTTGCAGTAACAAACTTTATGTCTCTAACTTTCTCTTCAACATTATGAGCTGAATTGGGCTTACACAGACACTACAAGTTCTACAGATCCTCAGAAGTATGGCAGTATAATGACCTACTCTAGAACCCACTGTCTCATCAGCTTCCTTGACATTATCTATGACAAACTAGAAAAAGGCATAAACCTCTGACTTCATCAAAGTTTTTGAGCAAGTCAAACATACAATAATCATTAACAAAAGCTGCAGAGAAGTCTTATTCCATGGTTTGCAGGCTTCTTCTGAGAGTGCTGTCAAGCTCTAAACTTGCAACAGGCCATCTCCATCTTCATTCCCAAGATGAAACACTTGCCTTTCTTTGATGGATGCACTTGCTTGATGAAAGCACTATCACAACTCTAGCACTGATGGCAGTACAACAGCTTTTCCAACTATATGATCCAGGACTGGACCACAGCAAACAATGTCAGTGTAAACCAAATCTTGTTCCACCTACTTCTGTCTCTCCATGCCCCGGCCCCCTTCAAGATATTCTGTTCGCCATGCTTCTCAGTATCGCTTTGAATGACAAACTGGATGGAACACATCAGTACCATCACCAAATCCTCTACACTATTCATAACCTCATGACACTAGAATTTCCTGTCTCAACACACGAACATCTACACAACTTTCATCCTTCCTAACTTCCATATACCTACCCCATCAGGTTATCCTTATTGTCTACCATAAAAGTGGGTTAACCAGAAAAGGATGTGCAAAATAATCTGCAATCTGTCAACAACATCTAAGAAAGAGGTATTCACCTAAGTCTTCCTGACTCCCTCCAAGGATAAATTGGTCCTTATCAAACAGTTCCAGGAGAGGCTACTGTTCGACCACTTCTACAGTAACTAATCCAACTATGTTGCAGATATGTCCTGGAGCCTGTTTTTATCCATTTCAGAGATTATGCTTCAATTTCAAATTATTTCTTAAGAGTCCTCATTATCAATGGTTTGCATTTATTTCATCTTGCCATCATTTCTTTTTATACATCTCACTAACAACATTTTCTTGATAGTTTATAACTCTCACTCTTCACTCATCAATTTTACCTCTTAACATAGATATTTTCCTTTGGCAGGCCTGATGCCCAGTTACTTAACCTTGCCCTATTTGAACCTTCCTCTGTATATAATATTGTATATTCTCATCCCTCAGCTTTCACTCCTTTACCTGTTCCCATTCAAACTTTACATAGTCATCACAAAGGTCTCAATCAAGTTTCCCTCGTTTTCTCATTTCATCTAATGTATATATCTTTTGTCCTTGCTCATGAACTATCTCAAACAGTCTCTCCACTTCTAAGGCATTCCTGTTTTTATCAAAAATGTTGGTTTGATCATCCCTACCTTGGGCTCTTTCAGTCCAATTCTTCAAAATCTTGCCCTTTAAACTTTTTAATGCCGCCACACTAATGTAGTCTTGCATGCATCTATCTGTCTCTGCAGTCTACGTGTCTGTATCTTTGGTGTTAAGGCACATCAGTGCCTACATCAAGCTAAAGCATGATGGGAACAAAAACAACATCAGCTGTTCTTAAAGTAAATGGGAAAATCTGCCTTGTTAGAGAAGAGAGATTCTAGGAATCTGGAAAGAACGGTAAAGAACTCCATAGCCTAGCTATGGAAAGAAAGAAACAAACATCGAAAAAGTCAAGCCTCGAGTTGCCAACACTCACACAATATCTGTGGGACGTAGTGGCCTGTAGGTGCTGCGTAACCTAGACAGAGGAGGAGGCACACAAGCTGCCAACTCTCGAGAGCAGAAGCCAAAACAATATCTGTAAAAGAGAGAGAAAGGAGCAACATTGCAGTGAAGAGAGAAGAGTGCAAGCTGAGAAGTGAGACAGAGAGGGAGAAGATAAGGCAAACTGTTTCTGAATGTTCTCTGTCAAGATGGAAGGCAGAAGTACCTCCTAGCTGTGTGAGCATTACTTTATACAGGGACAAAAAGTCCTCTGTACAGCTTGTGTAATTGCTCTGAAGACATATCCACTTGAGACCTGAACAAAATATCCAGTTTTTTAAGCAAACATAATATTTCTGTCAAGGACTTTCAGTTTATTCCTCACGTGTAAATGTCACGTGACATCAAACCATAGTCTCAAGAATATTACACAGTACATGTATAATACCAGCTCTCTCTTTTCCTGAACAGCTCTATGAATATTATAATGGTCAATCAGTTGTGAAAGACACTGTTA
>JAUTXX010516377.1:0-32821 GCA_032273605.1 Panulirus laevicauda | reverse complement strand
TGAAATAAAGAAAAAAATTTACTTTTTCACGGCACTTGGTGATATGTCATTGTATCCATTCTCACCACGTCCACACATAAAATTTCTCTAGCACCTTCATGTGAAATCCCTTACCCCAAATCATTTCTCTTATTGGGTCTGTCCATCTCTTCTACAGTCTATATCTTCTTGCACCTTCTACTACAATGCTACATTTTTCCTTGACCAATCTATCATGTAGCGTACAATCATGTGGCGTACAACCATACTCTTCTAAAAAAGAAATTCATGTTCCTTGCTAATGATTAGTTCACTCCTCCAGTTTTCTTTTTTTATACTTATGTCTCCTTGTATAAGGGAAGAGAGAAGAGTGAGTGGTTCCAGGTTAAGGCTGTTCTGCAGCAGGTGTTTGTGATGTCACCATGGCTGTTAATTTGTTTATGGATGGGATGGTGTGGGAGGTAATTGCAAGAGTCGTGGTGTGGGAGGTAATTGCAAGAGTCTTGGAGAGTAGGGTGAGTATGCAGTCTGTAGGGGTTGAGGGGGCCTAGGAAGTTAGTTAGTTGTTGTTTTCTGATGACAGCATTGATGGCAAATTGGACTGAAAAACTGAAGCTGGTGACAGAGTTTGGAAGTGTGTGTGAAAGGAGAAATTTGAGAATGAATGTGATTAAAAGCAAAATTATTAGGTATAGAAGAGGGTGCAAGTTTGTTGGGGTGTGAGTTTACATGGAGAAGATTTGGAGGAATTGACTTGTTTTAAATACCTAGGATTGGACATGGCAGCAAGTGGAACCATGGAGGTGCAAGTGAGTCATAAGGTGGTTGAAGAAAGACATTATATGGGTGGGCAAAAATAGGTATGTTTGAGGGTATATTGGCTCTGGTGTTGTTGTATGGGTGCAGGGCATGTCCTATAAATGAGGATGTGCAGAAAAGGGTGGATGTCTTGAAAAAGAAAGGTTTGAGGCAATATGCGGTGTGAGGTGGTTTGTTCGAGTAAGTAATAAAAGGGTAAAAGTGAGGAGTGGTAATAAAAAGAGTTTGATTTAGAGAGCTGAGGAAATGGGGTGACATATTATCAGTAGACTGACCCAGGACATTTGGAGCAGCTGTGGGAAAACCATGGAAAAGTCTCTGGGGGCTGAGGTTTCAGTAATGCTTTCAGTGCGTTACACACGACAGCTACAGAAGGGATGTGAGTGAATGAAGCCTTTTCCTCATCTGTTCCAGGCACTTCCTTACTAATGTGAGAAACAGTGATCAAATATGAAAGAAAAATGAAAGAGTGATGCATATATCAGTCCATTATCCAGCTCACATCATAGGCTGGTACTAACAGAATATACCTTAAAGATTATGTTTTTGACAATCATCACACTATTTAGTGTCATTTTCATCTATCATTCATCAAATATTTCTAAGGAATTATCTTAATGTGAATTAGCTGTTACAACAGTTGCCATTTGCCTGCATTGTGAAATACGATTTTGTGGATAGAGTAAATGGAGTCTTAGTCAGACCTTTGATTGTGTATTGAAATTCTCACGGCATTCTAAAAAATGTATTTATTCTCTGGTAGAATAAGAAAATGGTAATTGTTTCATTTTTTTTTAATCTAGGTAAAACCTTAGTTTCCTCATGTGGTTTTTTACTGAGGTAAAACCTTACTTTCCTCATGTGGCAACTGATGATTCAGCACCTCCTTTGTCCAAACAAAATTAACTAAGTGAACTTGAAATTACCACGGCCACCTGACTAGTTTGCTGGATGGCCACAGATGGCATTGTGTGTAGGGCATGCTTATTTACATTCTTTGCACTGCACTACAATTGTAGATTACAACATGAGCGTGACTATAGTGAAAAATGGCTTCAAAGATTCAAGAAGCCTCATGGAATTTCCATGAGTAAAGTGTGTGGAGAAAAGTGGTCTGCAAATTATGAAGGAGCTGCCGAGTATATGGACAAATTTGCGAAACATAGCTGATGAGCACCTCAGTCCTGAGCAGGTGTATAATGCAGACAAAACTGCATTATTCTGGTGATGCACACCTAGGAAAACACAAACAACAGAAGACAAAGAAGACCCCACAGGATTCAAACAATCTAAGGACAGACTTACCATCTTAGGGTACTCAAACATTTAATATTTGTTTAATTTAAATTTTTAACAGTCCATGGTATACTTTAGACACATGGAAGATGTATAATTTGCGCGTTAGAGGTGTGTTGATGAATTATTATTACGTGACCACAGTTGGTTCGGCAAAATGGTTAATCTGGCAAGGCTTTGGAATGAAGAGTGCCGGAAAATCGGTGGCATACCTGTATTCCCATCCACAACTACAATACTAATGAAAACAAAGAAATATAGTGATAGGTAGAGGTTGGAGATTGAAGGACCATGAGGAGAGAAACTTCAAGACAAAAAAAATAGAATTCAGTAATCCCAACTGGTATTTGCAGAGCCTGCGACAAAAAAATAGAATTCAGTAATCCCAACTGGTATTTGCAGAGCCTGCAAACCAGACAAGTAAGGTTCAGTAAGCCACAGCAGGACTGAGACTTAAGAATTGTAGTAAGGATAAGTATCTTGTCTAACCACTTAGACAGCTTGACTGTATATGCAACTCAAGAGAAATTAGTCATGGTAGTAAATAGAGAAAAAATGAGGTGCATAGGTTGTCTGTACAACTTGCAAACAACTATCATGGGAGTAGAAAAAAAGAAAATGAATGAAACATGCCATGTTAAAGGTGGAAATACTTGGAATGAAATTGAGTACTGATGATACCAGGATATTTAGAGAGGACCATGAAGCAGAGAGATTTGAGCTTTTTTTAAGGAAGAGTAAAGATGCCAAGGGGAGAGGGGAAATCTGACAGCTGATTTCACCCCATTATGGCTACAGTAAAAAATCTCATACCTAGAATGCACCACTGAGATGACATGGTAAAGGAATTTGAGAACATTGCTAGTGACCATGAAAGATGCCAGCAAGCACAACAGGAATAAAATTGAGGTGGTGCGTGACTGCAAATTCAAAAACTGGAGGGTGCTCTCCTCATGGTTACTGTAAAAATGATACAAATAAGAACTCAGAGGGAAAGAAAAAGATAGTAGTAAGTCATTTAGCCCAGTTTTCAAATGCTAATGAGCAAGTAGGGTAGTAAGGGCAAGAACTAGATAAATATGGGGCTGAAGGTAAATAAAAAGCATAGGTAAGAAGAGAAACAAAAGTCTGGGGGTTATGGAAATGGTGGGCAGTATGAAAAAATATTAAGCCACAGAGTAGGCAAGTGTATGATGTTGAGACTAGAGAGTCAGATATGCATGTGGATGGAAGATGTAAGATTGCAAAGGTCATCCAAGATTTTTGTTGTCATGAAAAGTGGGCCACTTCACAAATGAGGGAAATTGTATAGAAGGTAACCACATAGAAATTCTTGATGATCTTTGTGCTGGGAGAGGTATACCATCCAGTTAAAAATGAAAAGGAAGCCAGGGAAAGGAAACAAGTCAAAGTGCTACTTTAAGCAAGGATTTTTCACATGCAGAAAATGGACGTACAGGTAAAACACTAGGGGAAGGCTAATGATAAAGGTGATTTGTAAACAAGAGGTGTTTAAGCAAGCAAAGAGGAGTTTAAAGGAGACTTTGTCAGAGGTGATAACCTGTGAGAGAGACAAAACAGGCAAAATACAAAAAAATGAGGAATCAGATTAAGCCAGAGAGAGGAACATAATAACTAGTTTAACCTTAGGGATGCTAAGATAAATTAACAGCTTGTACCTTGGGCCAAAGGTACTGTATACAAAAGCGGACAGACTGATGGTAAAAGGAAAGTAACGAGCGTAAAGACTGCAGTAGAAGAAATGACCCTTAAGATGTTGGAGGTGACACAAAACCCATGAAAATGCTAAAGCCTAAACAACCCACTAGACAGGTATGTGATAGCAAGGAGGGATGGAGAAGATAAAGGAAGGAGTGGACTGGACCCCTTAATAAGGAACACTATTAAATTCCTGGATATATCAATGATTAGCATGATCATGCTGGGAAGGAAGGAATTGTATTGAGATTCTATTAATGTACAACTCTCCATAGAGCAGATATTCTTAAAGTTGAATAATGAGCGGAAAAGTCAGGGTGGTGATTTTAGTAACTAGATACTCCTTTCTTGACTAAAGTGTTGAAGTATGGCATTTCAATTCTATCTATATCACCAATGCCAGTTCCGTTTTGGAACTCCCTCAAGGGGATGGCTTTAGTGTCTCGCCATCAGCAGGCCATTGGCAAAGCGCAAGTTTACATCTACCTAATGCTCCCACCCAATGTTCCTACCTACTGCTTCTATCCAATGTTTCTACCCAAATGTTCCTACCTACAACTACTATATATTGCTCTACCATTTTGCCAAAAGGCAGGGCTAGCACATAATGTATATAATGATTACAGAGAAATATCCTGGGAAAACTTAGTTTTTCATGAAGACAGGCAGAGGTTCAAGTTCCCTAGAATGTATAATGAAGAACTTGTATGGTAATAGCATGTTATGGAACATGAAAAACCAGACTGGCTGGTACACCATTCTACATTAGTCCCTGTCTTTATACATTTTAGCATGGAAATGGAGCAAAGACAGTGATCACATAGCTCTTGATTTTAACTAATATATGTAGTGGAGGGGGATGTCAGAAGGTGACCAGAGAGGGTGGGGTACTCTTAAGTAGAAATATAATCAAGGCAATAACAAAGAGCTGATTAAATTTGTTCTGAGTAGGAATTGGGAAAGGAAATGATTTTCATAATGGTGTAAATCAAAGTGTTACATATTGGCAGGAAAAATGAGATTGTATTGTACAGTATGAATTCTGTTAAGCTAGAAAAGGTAAGTTAGGAAAAAGATTTGGGAGTAATAATCCCTGGTGACCTAAAGCCAAGGAAGCAGCACGCGCACACAGTAAAGTGTAAACAAAATTCTTGGATACATAAGAGGGGCTTTCAAATGTACAGTAAGTCTTTGAAAATCATCCTCACCCTTGCATTTTCATTAGTATGTCCCATCTCCAATACTGTGTTCAGTTTTCATCACCCTACTAAAAAAACAATAAAGATAAACAGTGTAGAGCTACCAAGCTGAATTATGGACTAAGCAAATCGTGTGACAACTGACAAAGCAACATGCACCTTTAGCTTAGAAACCAGATGATGATGTCATCTCATACAGGTATTCAAAATTATTAAAGGCTTTGATAAAATCAATCTAACAAGTCACTTATGGATAAATTCATCTAGTTTTACTTGCAGTAATGGATACAAACTTGCGGTGACACTTTTTATCTCAAATGAGGCAAAGAACCTTTCCTTCAACAGGATTGATAACATATGGAATAATTAAGATATTGAAGTAGTTGAGAGCAATGCAAGTACATCTGAGAAGAGACTATTAAAATGTATGCTTCAAGTCCATGATTTACAGCATTTGCACCTCCCTAGTCAAATGAAAAGTTTGCAAGTTTTTTCTTTGAATCATCTGTATTCCTTTCTTCTTACCACACTGATTTGTGAGTTTCTTTTATCTTCCATATTCTATTACAAACTGCCACGATAGGAGCCATTGGTCTGTTACTGTTTGAATTCCTTTGCATTTATGAAGGAATGACAACACTTGCAACAGGGTACAGGGGCATATGCAAAGCCCAAAGTTGGTCTGATAAATGGATAACGAAAGACAATCCCAATTAGTGCATGATAAAGAGGATGGGGCACAGTGAAAGACGGCCTTGGTGTGATTATAACTTTGTAGGAGACAAAGTAAAGCATTTCCTCGTACAGTTTTCCTTCTCACCGCGAGAGGAAAGACCACCAGTGTCATTAACCAGTGCAGTTCATCTGGTGTGCCAGTGATAATTGCTTCTTCATGTAGTCATGTCAAGAGTTAAATTGGAAGTTAAAGTATATGTTTTCCGCATTGATCTTTTTCTCTAATTCTATATACTCAGAAATGGACCTGTGACAAAATGTCATCATATAACTAGCATTTGAATATAGCGGGAAATTGAACGCCCCAAAAATATTTCAGAAGAAATGCAGTTTCAAAGTATCAAGCTTTCCCAACAGTATTGTTGGATGTGAACTCACCTTCTTTTGCCCAAAGTATTATATGAATAATTTGTCCCATGCTCTGTCCCAGAATGTTACCACGACAAAAGAAGTTGCTTTCTTAAGTTGTTAGTCATGGTAGCATCTTTTGAAGAAAAAAAGTAGCATATCAAAACTAACATAAAAATTACTTTTCATTAACCGAATAGGAGAGATTATCAAACATTTTCTGTTCAAAGTGATGCAGGAAGAAGTCTGAATTATGACAGCAAGAAAAGTTAAACTTTGATGTAATTTCTGTACTGTAATACATGTCCAACCAACCAAGCACACACTTTTTTTTTTCCATCATATGTTAGATGGATGGAGCGCCATTTCAAAACTCTCCCAGGCACATAAGGCATGAGGATATTGCTAATGTAAACAGCATTGATAAATTCAAGCACTATTAAAATAAAAATAAATAACGACTTTGTTTAGGACTCTCTGTCCATGACCCTTGTCAGCCATGTGAAGAAAATAACGTTAAACAGGTAACGTACCTATGTGTGTGTCAATCCAGTTATTTAAGGCTGTTAATTGAATAGTTTCTTGCCATTTTGAAGAATACCTATCAGTCACAGTTGAGGATATAAAATATGAAACCCATAGTAAGCTTCTGAATTGATTAGATAAAGAGTGAGAAGATATGGTGGAGAATCTTTATTTCGGTAATGACTATTTCAAGAGTATTGCATAACCTGATTGGGAGAGTCAAGTGAAAATACCACAACAGAGCAGACAATTGTAATAATAGATTATAATAATGACACGAAGTTTGAAGACAGCAAAATTCAGACCCTTAGGCTCAGCTTTCACTTAATTCTCTCCCTGTAAATGCCGATGAGTTTGGACAATTCCCTATGAAACCTAAAACAGTTTCCTCAGCATAGGCTTTAGCCAAGGGTGCAGGGGGTTTAGTAAGGCTTAGATAATCAAAATCCAAAGATTATTAATATAGTCAAGTCTTGGATTAAAACCAGCGGGAGGAGGGTGACAGGGGTGACACCTGGCGGCCGCCCGAGCAACTCAGTCATGTTTTGCTGAAGGTGGAAGGACGAGCTTGTGTTTATGACAGGTACGAACGTCTTCCATTTTTTTTCCACAGCAGATCTTCGAAAGCTGCTTCCTGTCTTCAAGGGCCCCCACATACTCAAGTAAATATGACCGAAGTGATGGATAAAGTGTGAGGTTGATTATCTGTAGGTGGTGGTGGTGAGGCTAGGATTGGATAACCTTGGTGTGTCATGAGGCACTTGACTCCCGGGGACGTGTGATGATAACTTCATTACTCATTTCTCCTTCCCCTGCCAGACTGATACGCCATTGATAATTGAGTCGCATCAATAAATCTACATCACATTAATCCCGAAAACCTCTACGTGGATTTGAATTGTCTTCTAGTGCCTGTTAAGTAAAGTGTGCTATACACCTTTCAGAAGTTTATGGCCAGACTTAAAAGACAGAATTGTTTCTGGTGTGTCGTCAGTCCTGGTGTGGTGTTGCCTCTTATCTATACGTCTTTAACTATCTTGCTGTGTTATGTAAGTGTGGACTGGGTTCAGGGTGATTATCATCTTGAAGATTTTCGAAATTGATATACCAGCTGATTTGTTGGTAAGGCTGGAGTAAATCTTATTGTGCCGATAATGTTTGCTTTTGTTGTGTCACATTGTTACTACATTGGTCAGCTGTTCTTGTTAACAATTACAGTGTGTTTCTTTATTAAGATTTCGTTGGTGTTGGTTATTAGGGATGATTGGGTGTTAAGTAATGTTGATTGCTTTCACTTTTCATCCAATATTTTCTGTACATTTTGTTGTTAATTACCAGTGGTGATGGGTGTATGAATGGGTATTTACAAAGAGTATCCTTCAGTAGTAGTTGATATATCTAAATGCGAAAGAAGTGCAAGAAAAGTAGAGTCAGTAAGATATTGTTGTGGTGATGTAGTGATAAAGCAACCACTTCATTATCATTCATTATCATTATAACTGGTAAAGTGTGGGGTGCACTTAATACCTAGAACCTGATTTTGAAACTGCAATGTAATTGTTTTTGCTTTGTGTTGCACATCTGTCCACACAGACTGTATACATTTTCTTCAGCTTTTCATCTTAAATCCTAACAGTGGGAGAGTTATGAAGACCAGGAAAGAGACAGGTTTGGAACTTGAATTAGAAAGGGAAAACAGTAAAAGACAACATACTTGGGATAAAAGTCTATACAAGAGGGCTTACGTAAACACCAAAATACAACTAGAATACGGAAACCAAGATGAAATGCAGGCACTGTACATAGTTTTGGATATACGCATGTAATGTTATGGTACACAGTCTGTGACATGAATTTGTTACTTTGCTAGTTTTTTGTCTGTGTATTTTTAAAATTTCAATGGGGGGAGTCTTGCCAAATACCCCAGTGCCATTTTGGCTAAACTGGAAGCTGTCATCATGTCACAGTGACATTGTTCCAGATTAATGTACCAGCTGTCTTTTGGGTCAGAGAAACAGTTGATTGACAACTGAACTACACTAGGTGTGTTGGTGGATTTAACGTATTAAGAAGGCATTTGAAAGTCCCATTCTCTCTGAAAAATGGATGAGCATCACGTATTTGGAATGGAGAACAAGGTCATCAAAATACATACAGAAAAGCAATAATTGTGTAGATTTCAATAGTTGATTGGGTGTTTTATGGTATATGCAGACCTGTTGTTGTTTGAGGTTAAGGGAGACATACTCATCACTATTAGCTTTGGACATTGTATGATTTTGTGCTGCAATTGTAGGGTTGTACTTATTGAATACAATAAAAGTTGTGGAGTATGATTTTGAGTTTTACATTTTATTTGACATTAATAACCCCTTTAACTCAAACATATTTACTGACTGCCCTATAGAGAAAAAGTTTTTGCTTTTGAAATCTTTTTTCTTGGTGTACTAGTTTTACATAACTGCATGTAGTTTGTGCCAAAGGAGAAACTGGGGTGCCAAATGGCATTACTGTTTTTGTAGTACGCTGTGTTTTACTTCATTATGACGATGGTATGTTCTAGTATGCCATGACTCCCCATTAAAATAGAAGTTAAAATGGTGGTATTTGTATAGTATGCTACCTTGTACTTGAATTATATTGGAACATGAAAAGGTCCCCTTTTGATAACTGATAAGATTTGTGTCATGGTAACTGATAAGATATTGTGCCATGGGCATATCATCACACTCCTTCTCTTGGAGGTTAGTACTGCATCTCTGTGTCCAGTAGCTTTTAAACAAAAATACCCTAATTTTATTGTAGTGTATGAAAATTACTCATCAGCAGACTGAACCCCATGAATAATTAGATTTTTCAGTAAGTTTATTACTTATTCATGAATAATGCTGGTATTGCACTTATACCTTTAAAATGTAGAAGTGTACAATTTTCAGCTATATTCAGCCTCAGGAACATCCCTTCATATTGTCCAGCAGTAATCTTCCAACATAGAGGGGCTCCACTTTCTTTGGTACCACTTTTCCATGTCCAAGATGTCTTAGTGAAATCTTTTGCCTTGCATCTCACTGACTGCCCCAAGATTTTCCTGGAAAAGTTTAAGTGCGAGTCCAAAAAGTGAATTTTTAGACTCTTATTGCACCCCAGATCTTTATATGAATACCATAGATCTTCTACAACATCACAGTAGTTTTCTGATCTGTGACTCCGCAAAAATCTTTGCAAACTCTCCTAAATGACAGCCATTCATCTTTCAATGTCATTTATCTCTTCATCGAACTTTTCGTCTCAAAGCAGTTCCCTGATCTGTGGTCCTACAAAAGTACCCTCCTCGATTTTTGCATCACTGATTCTGGGGACTTTATTCCTCAAATATGTGAATAGCCAGTTTTATCCATGCCTTTGACGAAGTTCTTCATCAGCTTAATGTGCATAGGAGGCAGATTGATTTTCTCAGGATCAACAAGAGGAGGATTGATGATATCCTTCTTCATTGGAGATAGACCGGTTTATGAAATGGCTACACAGCAGTATAATTTGGCTGTTAGGCCTCAGATTTTGGAGCTAGAATCATGAGGTTTATGATATGATTGTTTTGTCTGCTGATCATGGTTTTGATCATCTTCATTGTTTTGACTTTACTGAAGTTGGTTTTGCCAGAGAAGTAGCACATAGTGGAAGAAAGAACCTCTGTTTGGCATTTATGGGGATGTTTCATTAGTTTTGCCTCTTGAGAAAAGCATCTGCCTTATGACATGTTTTTTTAGACATCTTTTCATATGAAGCCTGGTTTGCCATCTTCAGATTATTCCATTCCCTAACCAATATTTTTAGGAAGAAGTGAAATTTGATGTGAAATAAGTGCTGCAAGAAGTAAGACCATTTGCTGTGATATTCATAGTAGAAGCATCATATTTCCCTGAAGAAGTCACAGAGGCTCTGTGTGAAGAAAATAGTACCTTGGCACTTACGAATCATAGCAGGGAGTTGTGAGCTGTTGTAGTAATGTGGATGGACGTGGCTCACCACTGGTTTAGAAGTTGGTTGCTGAAAATGAGGTGAACTATTATGATGGAGCCTTTTTACGGTGCAGAGACTGAAGTACCGTCCGAATGTATACATTGAGAAAACAAAGGCACCAGTTTATATTATAATTACATTTTGATTATTATAATTATAATGATAATGATTATTATTATTATTATTATTATTATTATTATTATTATTATTATTATTTACAGGATTTTTCTTCTTTATTCACAGTTGCAGAAGAACAATGTACTGTCTGCAGTGGCTCATCCCAGTTCTTCTGATCCCCAAACCAGTCCCAGCGGGTCTTCTTCACAACCATGTAGTTTTCATGGTTCTCTACTTGACGGGCTTCTTCTTAGAACGTAAACCATGTACCATATGCTCTCTTGTGTTCTTGGCAGCAGTAACTGTGCTGTGCTATTCAGGAATTGGCAATTGTCTCTTGTGGCCAACAGCTGACTGTCAAGGTTAGTTTACATTCCAGGAGTGTTTTGCAAGTAATTTATATAAAAAGGCATTATAAAAGAATAACAATTGCTTCAAGATGAATAATTTTGGGCAACATCAGGCTATGGCCATGAGCAGCAACAACTCATGCACCCATCCTAAACCTACCCCACTCATTCCTTGCTTTACACCACAGCATAAACACAGTAACAGTCACCCATTTGTCATTCATACCACACCATACCATCTTTACACCTATCACATTATCTCCCATGGCCATACATCCACTTGTGTTGTTAACTAACAATACATTGGTATCAACTCAATTTTGGTGGTGATACAGTGCATGAATGAAAGTAGCACTTATCACAATACATGTTTACCCATGTTGATGAAATGTATGTAAACACATTATTATCAGACTCAGTATAATTAGAAAAATGTTTTTACATGTTTTAAGAACCCTGGTTTATTGAAACATTAGTTTGTTGATGTGTCATGTGGTAAATCGTACTGCCTTCTGAGTCGATTCCAACTTAAGTATTTGAAGTTTACTGTATTTATAGTTAGGTACCATAAATATGGTTGAGAATATTTTATAGGCACCGTAGATATGGTTGAGAATTTTTTATAGGTACCATAAATATGGTTGAGAATATTTTATAGGTACCATAAATATGGTTGAGAATTTTTTATAGGTACCATAAATTTGGTTGAGATTTTTTTTTTCATATTCCTCATTTTCTGTCAGAAGATGCTATTTGATTTACCTGGTTGAGAGAGAAGATATAGTTTTCTGAATTGTTAGGGTCAATTTTCTTTAATTGATGGATATATTGAGCAGTATTTATTGTATTCTGATACTGTACATACATTATGATCTATATTGCAACATGTATTGTGATATAGTGGATACATTTGATATGTTCTTAAGCATGGAAGCGGTATATTGTGCCTGAGGATTGGCTTAAAGCTATAATTGTTCATTTATTCACAGGAAAAGGTGCTAAGGATTAATGTAGCAATTATAAGGGAATAAGTTTGTTAAGTATACCAGGAAAAATGTATGCAAGAGTGTTGATTGATAGAGTGATGGAAGTGATTAAACGCAGAATACGTAAGGAGCAATGGGGTTTAGGAAAGGTAGGTGGTATGTGGATCAGACTTTTGTGATGAGCATGACTGTGGAAAAGTAGCTAGTGAAAGGTAATCTGTATGCAGTTTTTATGGATCTGGAAGAAAGGATATGACAGAGTTGAGATGAATGTTTTTTGGGATGAGTCAAGCATGTAAGGAGTAGGGGTTGGATGGTGTGAAATCATTCTGTAGAGGAGCCAATGCATGTGTAAGAGTGCATGGAGAGTTGAACAAAAGTTTCTGATACATGTGTGTGTGTGTGTGAGGCAGGGATGTATGATGTCACTGTGGCTTTTTAACATATATATGCATGGAATGAAAGGAGAGATAAAAAGAAAATTACAGAAAGGGGGTGTAGAAATGGAGTGTAATGGTGAGGTATGGTGGCCAGTGAGAGGCCTTTTTGTGGATGATACTGTGTTGTTTACTGAGAGTAAAGAGGAGTTACAGAAGGTTTTAAGTGTGTTTTGTGATGAGTGTGAGCATAGGTGATTGAAGGTAAATGCATGTAAAAGTAAAGTGATAGTATTTTAAAGGAAAGGGTGTGAAAGTATAGATTTTGCAAAGCCCTTTGTGGTGAGAGAAGAAAGTTTACTAAACTGTGTTATATACATGGGGTGGAGGTGGTTGAAAGACTGAAAGATGACAGAATTTAAGTATTTGGGAGCTATCTTAGTTAAGTTTGGTGATATGGAAGGAGAGATAAGGAAGAGAGCAGTGTAGGATAGAAGAATCATTGGGTCCCTTGATAAAATAATGAAGGTTAGAGGTGTAAGTATGGAAGTGAAAAAAGGATTTAGGGACAGCATAGCCCTCCAAACCCCAACCTATGCAGCTGAAACATTTGCATGAGATGAGTCACAGAGATCAAGAATCCAGGCTGTGGAAATGAGCTATTTGAGAGGAGCATGTGGTATGACTAGATAGAATGAGATATTTGATATGACTGGGAATAAATTGTGGAGTGGTAGAGTGGGTGAAATGCAATATTTCATGGTGGTTTGTGCATGTGGATGTAATATGTCTTAGGACATGGGGAGCATGGAAACTGTGTTCTTTAGAAATCCAAGAAATTAGAAATAGTTTTGGAGCATGGAAACTCTGTTCTTTAGAAGTCCAAGAAATTAAAGATAGTTTTGGTTTTATTGAACCTAGGTACACATGTACCAAGTTTCAAGTTTATGGGCCCCAAAATTGTTTGGAAGAAAAAGTTGGAGAAAGAAGATATGTTAGAAAATTACATGTCTCCTTTCTTAGGGAGTTAGACATGTATAAACTTTGAATTGTGAGTGTTGGGAGAATTTTTTTGTTTCACTAATCCAGCAAAGTTAACAAGCACCTGAGAAGGCAAGCCCACATGACATTTCAAATTTGAATGGCCATACAGCAACAAATATGGATAATTTACCGGAAGTTTCTGTTTCCTTAAACTTTTCACAATATTTCTCACTTGACTGAAATTTTAATGATTTTGAGCATGATTCAAAGTTTATTTAACACTGAACCATTAGAAAGCTAAGGTGTCACAATGCCAGCTGCCCATGAGGACAGTCTTTGGTTGTTTGGCATTACCTTCATTCCTGACTTCTGAAATTATATGCTGTTGATAAACAATCATTTTCTTACACTTATTCACACAGTGCAGAGAATAAGCAAAATCACAGTGAGTAATGCACATAGGTCTGGTGATGACAATGGTTTGTAACAAACTGGTGCCAACAGAGCATCAGAGCCCAGCATGTGCAAGTGAGGTCAGGTGTGGAATTTTTCACTTGTAACACCATGTCACCACTCATAAAGTTTCGGATTTCGGAGCATTTTGGATGTTGGATTTTCATATTAGGGATACTCAACTTGTATATATATATATTTGTAGCTGAGACAGCACGGGCAGCTGAGGCCCTCATCAAGGCCATCCCATTGATATATACCCTAGCCTGAGCCAGGTACCCACTTTATCGACCATCCTCTAGGGATGTGTGAACAACTGGGTTAACTGTGTAACCAGGATTCGAACCTATGTGCTCGACCCTAGGTGGCCTGTAAATGTGTAAGTGTTCCATAATTTGCTAGGTATATCTGACCAATATTTATCTACTCCTGTCTTAATGATTCACATGTATTTCCCAGATTCTCTGTTACTTTGTATTAGTTGTTTGTGGGGAGAAGCTTTTAAGAAGTTTGAGACCTGAGCATATATATATTCTTTTCAGTGTATGGTATGGAGGTTTCTCCCCATTTGTTCTAGTTCTTTGACCTTTGAAACAATTTGATTAAGTCATGTAATTGGAAACAGCTGTATAGTAGCAGATGCTTATGGGGGGGCAGAAAGCTGGGGTCCTCCCCCTCTTTTAGAGAAAAAAAGGACAAGATATGGATGAATATATTTGTACATCTGCTGCAACTGCATTTGAAGGGTTTTCCTCTTTACCTTAAAAAAGAAATAGCAACATGGAAGCTTTCAAGAAATCAGTATGCTTGCAAATTTAATGATATATCTCCTCCCCCCCAAAAAAAATTCTTAGTGTACCACTGTTATATATGGTATTTATCTATTTACATGCATGACCTTGAGTTTGAAGTAGTATGAGCCTCTTATTCATTTCTTGTCCATTATATTTTTTGATTGTTACTGTTCTATTTCAGGTGAAAGTAGTGGATCAAATGAGCTATGTGGCAGAGGTGGATGACCAGTGAAGATGTGGAGGGACAGGGAGCAGGCTCTTGCCATTGGTAGTGATGTTGGAATTGTAGGTAATCTTGATATTTAATGAATGAATGATACACCAGTGATGCCTGGATGTGGAAGTGAAAAGTGAAGAGGAAGAAAGTAGCTATGACTTAGATGTTGAACCAAGTACACCAAAATGTTTTGACCGGTGAGTGTCGACTCATTTTATTAGGGAGAAATTATTCTGCCTCTGAACACTGGTGAAGACTTGGATTATTTGACACTGAACCAGAAACTAAACCAGAAATTCAACACTCATGTTTATTAGTGATCAGTTTTGGGAGAAATGTTTGGAATCAGGAGTCCTACTTTTTGTGTACATGAATCTGTAATATCAGGAGTGTGTTATATGTTTGGGAATTGATCCATAAAACCCTTGTGATGAAGCAAAATTATAAAACTCTGTTCACCCATTAAGATAGGATTTGCATAGAGGTGCCTTCACAGTATTGGATATATCAGTTGATAGTTAATTTGTTTTCTCTGTTTAAGGATGTTGATATATGTATATAAACATGCATTTTAATTAGATCCTGTATCCATTTTGTCACATTTGATATACAGTGTCTGGTAAGTAAGGAATTGATATTTTGGCAGTATTCTTCCCTAGAAACATGCTGGGTGAGAAAATAAGCTTTTCTTAATTTATACCATTTTAGTGCTGCAGTTGTTAGTTCTTTATGAATCTGTTTAGCCATCTGATCAGATTCAGTGAAAGAAATTGTTGCACTTTTCAATTTGCCTATACAGACTAGAGGAAGAAATGTTTCACAACCCTTGGTGTCCATTTCCTCACCATGGTTAAGTTGTATATTTTAAGTTCAATTTTCACTCAGTTCTTCATCCACGGTCATATAATGTTTTCTGGAAATGCATTTAGATGAGTGCTTCAGTGTCCCACCAATAGTAGGTCAAGCTGTCCTATATTTCACACCTTGGAGATGAACTTCTAATTGATGCTTACCTTTGTTTCAGATATGTCAAAAATCTGGGCAGTGAGAAATCAGCAATTATTAGACTTCAGTTAAAGTACTATCCCTTAAATTTTTAGGTAAGGTGAGGTGTGGTCAAGTCTATATTGATCATCTTGATAGACATGAAAATTTGATATCATCATGTTTGGTGTTCAGTAGTTTTTTGTGGGGCCTATTTCCCAGTGCAAATGAAGGCAAATTACCATTTTTTTGTATTTACTGAGAGTTGCAAAAAAGAAATATAATCAATATTTTTACTTATGATTTAAGAATGTACAGCTAAAGTTATCTAAGATATATACAATGGGCCTATGATCATTGCCTTCTAACCACATAAGCACAATAGAACTCACCTTTGACCCTGTTGGTCCTTTATGGGGATGTCTTCATACTCACAAGTAAGTCCACTTCACCCTCACCAACATTGTATGTTTTTATTTTGTTCCTCTCTTCATGTAAATCAAAAAGTAATATTTTTACTCATTTGATAAAGTCCTCCAGCATTTTCTGTATTTTCAAGGATATAAGAATGTTTGTATGGGTGGTGCGGGTGTGGCAAACCCTGAGAGGTGGGTAGACAGGGCAGGTGGGAATTCACTGGGCACTGCAAAAGAGCATCAGACTGGACAAGTCGTGGAAAAAGGGATGAAATTTTCCCCACACTTGGTTACTGGGGCCTCCAGACTGTTCTAGTGTTTCATCCTTTGGTTACCATATAAAGCCAACCAATAGATTTTACAGTGTGCTTGGAATTTGAATGAGCTATTGATTAGTTTGAGGACAGTACCACCCTACTAAACTTGCCTTGATTGATTACCATAGCATTCAAGGGGTTAAGGTAGTTTATTTCCAGTATTACTAAAGGCCTCTGGATTATGTGGCTTCCATCTGCAGCAAATATTTTTGTGTTTTGCTTATTTTATTCGATAGTAGATTCAAGGGATAGCATGTTTAGGTGACTGACGTGGAAAATCTTATTACAAAAACATTTTTCTTTTGGAGTAAGTGTATTTAATTGAAGCAAAATTTATAAGAATAAAACATAGTTACTACTAGGAGTTGTCTGCAAAGGTTTCATTTGAGTTCCCAGATTCCTTTAAACCTTTTTATAGGTATTAAATTCCTATTTATACAGTGTATTCTGATTGTTCATCGTAAATTTTGAAGAAGATAGTCATTAGAGGAACACTAGATTTGCAAAACCCTCATTTTTGAGGATAATCCATGTATTCTTGTTATTGTGTATGCAAGATCAGGTTTTTAAGATGCGCACTTTATCGTCATTTACGTATAAAGCAAAAATGCCAGAAAAAAACTTCATTTTCCGAGATATTTCCCACCCTCAAATCAATTTACTGTGTGGTGTATGTGTTTTCTTATACAGTAAAGTCTCGTTACCCAAATAGATTGATATTGTATAGTGTATAGGCAAGTCAAATTTCAGCATCAGTTGTAAAACGCAAATATGTAAATATGTAAATATGTACCTATTGAAATCAGTTGACTTGAATTAGAATGCACACGTGCATTTCATGAATTGAGAGCATAGCAGCATTATTTACATATGATGCATGAAAAAGCATGGGATGAGTCTTGTGGTTACGAGAGTTATTGAGGGGTAGGTAGCATGTTAGGATCACTTGAAATTGAGGAAAGTAAATGTAAACCAAATCAACAGTTTTTTCTGTTAGCTGTTTCTTCACTTCATTACACTCTTTTTTTCTGGTGTGTGTGTGTGTGTGTGAAAGATTACTTGTGGGATTTCCTTTTTTGTACATTATGGAGGGAAGTGGGCCCCATCTTTGAACCAGAAACTTGTGCCAAGTAAAGATATGACCTTTTTGAGAAAGAGGGGGAGAGAGAAAGAGAGAGCATAAATGTAAATTTTTTTTTTGTTGAGCACAAATTTCATTGAAAAAATAAAGGGTTGAATAAGATATTTTCGATGAATGATCCTTGTAACACCAGGGCATCATCTATTTGTTTGTTGCTGTGACTGTCATGTTTGAATCTTAGGTCAGTAAAGAATGCCTGTAAGTTATGCTGTCTGTTGCTGCTCTTTGCAAAAGGAATTTTTTTTAATCATATGAGTAACGTAATAAGACTTTGATTAAAGGATTTCAGTTTTGTTATTTGATTAGATTAAAAGTAAAGCTGTAAAATATCGTGTAATTTGCTTGCTTGGCAGTGTGAGACATCACATAGCAGACCTGTAAGATCAGTGTGTTGATTTGTTACAGTATTAAGATAGTCCATGTGCACACATCTGTATGTGAAACATTGATAAATTGCAAAATTAGCTTTAACTCAAGGTCATAAAAAAGTTTGTACCATGTACAGACAATGGAGGTATGTAAGGTGGAGTACAGTTTTTATTGGAAAAGTATGCACAAATGACAGTGCTGTTTGCTTTAGTTATGATATGATGATGATCCATACTTAATAGTTTTACATATATCTCTCTCAAGAAATCTTAAAGGTATTTTGTAACCATACTTACACATTGTTTTATGAATTCTACTCTCATTTTTAGTTTGCCTCAGTGAAGCAGAGGAAGAACTGTTCAGTTATCCTCAGTGACCTAATTTGTATCCGCATATGCCTATGTGTCCACACTGTAGTTAAGTTTTATGTCAGATGCATTCGTCAGTCACTGTTTGACGTACGATCATACAACTTCAAGTGTAGATGGACACTTCAGCATCCTACTGAAAGTAGATCCCCCTAATCTGCACTTTGCCTCAGAGGGAAGTGTTATATATTATTCCACAATAGACAAAGGAAGCGATGAAAGGAGCATGCAGAAACATCCAGTAAAAATACCAATGGTGGTGCATGTATCTATTGTAAAATGGCAGGGCTTGTATGGGTTTGCAAAAGTCTGATATTTGCATGATTCTTTACTAAGGCCTGAAAAATTTGAAAAAATTCCATAGAATTGCTCCTTTGTCCAGATTTTGACCTATTGGCCTTAAAAAAATTTTTAGTGTATGAGTAAACAGTTGAAAGTTTAATGGTTTATTCCTCTATGGAGTATTTTGATAGACTCTGTGCATTTTAAGATTAATACGATTGTAAAATCCAAAGCTAATATTTCTTTAGAGTTGATAGTGCTTATATTTAATGTTTCTCTCATTCTGCAAGAATGAGTCTGAAAAAGATATGAATTTTGACCAGTGAATATTTGTATAAACCATGACACTTGCCATGGTACTGAATTTAGATAACTGATAGAGAATTTAGACGACCATCATTTGAACCTGATTGCATTGTCCTTTTGTATTACATGAGGAAGATAGCAAAGTATCTGATGAAATGCAACATCTGCTAGCACTCATTTAAAACCCTGTGGTACACTGCAGAGAGTTTATCTTCGTATTATTTGTCAAAATGGATGAAGATTAGTAGGTGCTAAAGATACTGATGTCAATTTGATACCTAACTTATTCACATAAGATTTTGGTTTGTTATGGCAGGTCTGTGTCCTGTCATCCATTGATAAATTTTCTGACTGATATTTTTCTCCAAGATGTTTTAGGTCACCTGAATTCACAATTTGCTTGTTTTCCACTTGTTAAACTATGTGTGAATTAGATTACAAACTTACGTTTATATGTGAGCAGCACAGTGCTCAGGAATGATATGAATGAAAATTAGAAGATGTGAGTGTAGCATTAGATTGTGGTAGTCACGGGACGTTACAAATGGTTGATGCTCTTTTTGTGTAAATTGGGATGGTTGAAACATGTTATGTTATTGAACTTTATTCTTAGAGAAATAAATTGTTGTCACATACGACACCATTTTTGCTCCAAGATATGTTGCCCTTTGATGTAAACAGAAGACTCATGTTAACATCCCCACCCCTCTTGTGGGCTCACATGGGTCGATGAATATGTAAGGGGTGACATTCCAAGTAGTGGTGCTCAATTTTCTTTATTCAAGTGACAGCAGTGATTACTTAGGATAATCATAATGGGATAATTAGAATAAGTATATTGAAAAGGTTGTTTGGTAGTATAGATTTTAAGATAAGGGAGGGTGTCAGTTCAGGGGAACGGGACTTTACTCCCTAATTCTTCATCACTCCATAGCAATACTTAGAAAAAAGTAACTATCTTTTTAACAATTTTTTAACATGGTATTGGAATCTACTAGAAAAACTGGTACAGTTTTTCGTAATAGAAACTTTGTTTTATGTGGCATACTATGCAAGGTAATGTTTTAGTTTAATTTGTGTTACCTACAAAGAAATAAGTTACCCATCTTATAGCCTCAACTATTAAAAACCACCCTCAGCATAAAATCAAATTAATGCAAATGGTACCTGTCACATATCTGCCCCATGAACTTGTGCATATCACATGCATTCTTATTTCCGTAATAGCTAGAAAAGTGGTTATATGGAATGTTTTTTATTTCAACTGTGTATTTTAGAAGTGAGTGAATGTATATCCTGAGTATGGGAAGAAAAAGTACACTGAGAAGTGTTAGTTCAGATTTCTTAAGAATGTACTTGTTACAAGCTTTATGGTATATATGCATATAAAGTATCATTGATGATTTTAAGATTAGTATCCTTTTCAGTTTGATACATGATTTGCAAAGTAAATACACAGTGATGTCTCAGGTCCAGCATTCCAAACTTGGGTAACTCCTGTACTCTGGCAAATGTGATGATACTGTTTCTGAGTGAATAGGAACTTATCTCTGCAAAATCACTACTCAGTAACATTGTTCAAGTGCTACCCTGGCATATATGTGTCATCACAGTCCATTTTATGTTCAGTTTTGAATTTCCAATTGAGGGCCTGCATAGAACAAGATCAACTAACCCCAATAAGCATGTGTAGGTTTGGGTTAAACTCTTCATTTTATATGTATTCACTTACCATTATTTTAGTCTTCATTGTACATTTTGGGATCTGAAACAAAGAAGAATTTTTGTGAAGTACAGTATATAATTACAGTTGTGATTTTACATAAAACTTATATAAACATATATTGGGAAAGTAAAACTCAACAGGCTCTTATAGTTTATGATCTATTATCAGGTCCCCTGGCAATATCACTTTCCATAAATATGCAAAATCCATAACTTGGCTACTGCTTGGCCCCAAGGCAGCTGGATTTGAGACTTTAGAGTGTATGATAACTTTATTTTGTGCAGGAATGAAAATGTGATGGTGGAAGATATAAGCTGGACAGGCTGAAATTGGTTTACAATAGCTTGTGTTGTAAAAGTAAAGTTCTTTGATATGCAAAAATTTTGCATTTTAAGGATGTCATTAATGTTGATTTGTACTCTAGTTTTGATTATTTGGTGTGGATTCTGCATTCATATTTTTTTATGATTATTTGTACATGTTTTTTCTCCCTCTCAGTTTGTCATTTGGCAAACAAAGTTGTATCATATTTGAATGAAAAGCATAATTCTTGACTGATGCTAGTATTTGTAAACTAGTTGCAATACAGAATTGTATCATGTATTTTTTTTTATTTGATACAATGGAATTAATTAAGATGTATATTGTTGAATTGTCAAGTGAATTATATGGTTTTGCAGTGTTTGATATAATCTTTCAGTTGTATTAATTATAAAATTAGCTTAAATGGCCTTTTATCTGGAGTTAGGCCCCACCTGGAAAAATTTATATAAACATGATAGGTACTGGCAATAATTTAAGAGTACTTCATATGGAGGGACTCTGACTTGTCTGTTAGGAACACCTCACTTCAGCCTTGAGTTTTGTAGGATTATTAATTTTATAGTTCTTGCTTCTTATGGGTACCACCTTTTTCAGGAAAAATTTTGTCCTCACTAACTTCTCTAGATTTTTTATAGATATCATGGTCCATTACATTGAAGCTCAAGATGGGAAAATACCAGTTGTTAATTACTTATTGGATGACGATTTAGAGTACACATCAGATTCAGACAGCTACTCAAAATTCAGGACTTAGATACTGTATTTTTGTATCAGAACTAACTCAAAATAATTAGAAGCTTGTGACTTTATTGTTAGAGAATAGAGAAAAAATTACTATTATTATTATTATTATGTACCTTCAAGGCTGTACTCTACATGGAAGTAGGGTAAGGACGGCCCCTTTTGGGTGGGAAGGTCCTTGATGACGCTTTACTCTTTTTCATCATCTGACAATAGTACAGCATTATCGAAGGCAACTTTTTGCTGTCAGTTGTTTTCACTTGCAGGCTGTCCAGTAATACCCTTGAGGTAGCATGATACAAACTATATAACCAGTATAGTATGATATGTAATCTATAGAAATTTGACTCCCTTTCAAAGCTCAGCAGTACTTTTCTGTTGACTATCGGTACTTAATATTCTAAACTCCCAGGGAGCAGTACCATAATCTGTTTTGTTGTTTGGGAATTTCATATTATAATGCACGACTGATTTTTCATGTACATCAAGAAAGTTTTTGATTTTATGGATAAAAGATTTGTATGATATAGAACATAGAGAAAAGATTGATTCCCTTGCAGAACCTACCATGATACTGTACTGGTTTCTCTTGACTGTCAGTGCTTAACATTCTAAACTTCCATGGAGCAGTACTGTAATCAGTTTGTTTCAGTTAGGGGAGTGTGCATCATAGTGCATCATTGATTTTTCATTTATATCAAAAAAGGGTTGTTTTCATAAATAAAAGAATATAAATAAAAGTTTGAAATTCTTGGGCAAAGTCTGCTTGCACATTAATGTTAAATTTCTGACATGTACGTGTGGCTAAAGGTGTGTTTTGACAGTGCTTTCTTTGGATATTCTTGTATTCTTGATGTCTTCTGGTTAACAAGAAAACAGAAGACATGATTTTTATATACTGACATGTGATTGTAATTACAGTTACAGTGCTGTAGTAGATTGCTAGAAAAGTGAATGTGATATTCTTGTATATTATCTATTCATAATTGATTTTTTCCAATCTACTTCATAGTTTTTAGCATAATTCTTGTGATACAAATAAGTATTTCATCTGTATTTAGGAGCCTTGAGAAAGTGTGAATCTTTTTATTTTTTTGGATATATGCATGTATATATATTTTATCCTTAGTTGAATATAATGGAACGTAAATGATGAAAGTTAGTGCTTGATCTTATTTTACAAATTTGTCAACAAATTCCATTTTTTTTCAATTCAGGTTAATGGTGTTCCTCAGATGTTCTACTGTGATTGTTCCACCTGTGTAAACATTTTGCAATATATTTAGGATATCATCCTGTATTTGATAATTCAGGTAAATCTAGTCAGTGTGGACATCAAGACAAGTTCTCTGTAAATAAGTTGCTTTACTGCATGTATTTTTTTGTTTTGTTTTTGTGTTAAGCATGCATTAGTAGGGCTGGTTTCTTTCAGGCAGTATATGAATGTGGTTAAAACATTGCCACACCGCAGCAAAAGTAAAGAAATTATCTTCACGTGGTTATTTAGCTTATCACTATATAAAATGAGATTTAAATGTTCAAGAATACCAAAATATAAAAAAAAACAGCTGGTATCAAGAGTATTTTGTGAATAAATTTTTGTAATAGCTTCAGTATTTTCATTGGGTCTTAAATATGGCTCAGATGAACTTTGAGTAGCTTTCTTTAATGTTTGTTCATGAGATCACAGCCCTCAATGTACCCATTGCCCATAAACCCCACCCAGTCCAGAAGCTCAAGTGTAGACCAGTTTGAAAATTGATGTGTGAAGTCTCAAGATTAATCTTGTTTAAAGTTGATACATTTTTTTTGCCCATCATTCATCACCTGTTGATTTGCAATTTTGGAAAGTTTGTTGGTGGACTTGAAACTAAGTATGGATGTATTTTGGGAAAGCTTTCACCTACTCACCTCTACATCAACTAGATAGCTTGAAAGGAGGAGTATAAGGTAATCTTGAAATGTTTCCTAGGCTCTTGATATATATCCCTCCCTCTATTATGGTGGCACTAGACACCTAGGGTTATGTAAGGGTTGAAGGGATAGGACTCTTGTAGACTGTGACACTTCTAGAAAAATCTGGGTGGAGCACTACGTGAGATGGGATTTTTCTAGGGTAAGACTTTTACAGACCAGAATTCAATCTTCCATAATGTGTGTCACTCATGTTCTGCATGCTGAAATGAGAGAATCAATGCAAAATGTGAATTGCTCAGTGAGTGTTTAGAAGAAACATTTCAAAATCATTGCAATTTAGGGAATGTTCCTGTACTTAAATTAGAAATGGCAGCTAACATCACTTGTAATGTTAGAAAACAGTGGCCTGCAGTAATTGATATGCTAAATTTTCCGGTCTCTGCTAAGTTATCCTGCTGAGTAACTGTACCATTAATACCCTTTAGAGGTATCTTCCAGTGCTAAGAAGTTGTGGGAAAAATTTCCATCCTCACTACCCCTACAACTACCATTATAAGAACATTTTTGTATTTTCTGTTGTTTTTTAGTGATAACCTTACATTTTGCAAGGGATATTTTTTTTGTGTGTATATATGTGATGGAGTTTCTGTACTACGCCCACTATTTAAGGGCTCAAAGAGAAAAGCATCCACAGTGTAGCATCTGCATGAATGGAAAAGAATTGGAGATTGGGAAGAGCACTGTTTAGGAGTGATGAAAATTGTAATGCAGGAGTAAATACCAGTCTGTTGCAAGTGAGAGGGAAATTGATATATATTCCTTAAGAACTTTGTTGAGTTAAGAGTGAAGTATGTAAGAAGTAGGCCATGTTATTGCAGCTTTTGTTTACAAATGTGAAGCTTTAGTTTTCCTAGATATGGGAGCATAAAGACGAAAGCAGTAGAGATGTATAACATGCAAAAGTAGGGTTGGAAATGAGAAAATAAGAGATGAAATGCAAGAGATATTGTGAAGACAATAATGGAGAGATATGTAGAAGGTTTAAGTTTTCAAAGACAGCACATTCAAATGAGTCAGCTGTTGAAAGTTAGTTGTAAAGTAAGATGGTTATGACAGATGAATGTGTGTTCGTCACATGTAGTGCAGGCATTTTTGTGTGTGTGAGTAAGGAAGGAAGGAAGGACAGGTTAATGGGGGTTACTGGAAACTGCTCACCTTGGAATTTGGTTAATTGTTTCTGAGTGTGTGAATTTATTATTACAGGTGGTAAGTAATGAAGTAGGAGTACTTTATTACTTAAGTAGATTACTTGAGGATTAACATTTATTTATGTCTTACAAATTTTAAATACTTTTAAAATTGTTTTAAGTACATTTTTAGAGAAAAAGTGCTTTTCCTTCGTTACCTTTTTATAAATGTCTTGCTTCTTGCTGCTGGAAACATGTTTGCTGTGTAGATGCATTCAAGTTCCTTCACAGAAAGTATTTCCTGTGTAAACCTTATTTCTCTAAATTGTACAGTAACTGTTACTGCCTTTGCTTTCATGAAGTGAAACAATTACTTTCTGTTCAGTCATCAGGCATACCACTTTTCCGTGTTTTCATACACTCCAGGTCCAATCAGAAAGTTCATCATCATCGTCTCATACTCCACTATTTCCATTTTTAGGGGCAAAATTCCTCATATGGTTTCCTTGGGAATATCTTCTCCCTCGGACTTCATCTACATTCTCTGGACCTTTTACCCTTAAAATTCTGTACACATCAATAGACAGAAGCAGAGACAACTGTGGTGCAAATCATTGGACTGTTTTTATGCCAATATGTGTAACTTGCCAACCTCTGGGAGGGAAGTCAAGTAATGCTGGCCTCAGCTGGAAAAATAAATATTTTGCTCATCTTAGTTGCCCACATATCGTCATACAGAGTGCCCTTACATTATCTTGGCATGATGCCATATTACTTTCTCACTTTTGTTGTCATTTACAGAGTGCAGAAATATAAATTTGATTTATTAGCATTGATGGTTTGGTGAAAATATTTTCTTTCATCTATTGATATAAACAGAATGCCAAAAAATAGGGATCTCAGTAACTTATGAATTGTGTAATAATGAAAAGAATGAAAATACTAGAGAAATAGATATAAATATAAATATAAATGGCCTGAAGAATTTTTTAAAGGAAGCCAAAATTTATGCAGTAAACCCTCTGTTTAATGAACTGTGGAAATAATGGACCAAATATGCCAATACCAATGTGTCCGCTTGGTCAAAACATGCTCAAATTTTCTTAATTTTTCTTGAATCTTTTGGATTAACATATGGTCAACGCATGCATTTTAAATGTGTGTGCCATATTCACATGCTCAAGCTTGACCCTAAACTGACCCAGTTTGTTTACAGATGCTTTTGCGGAAGCATTGCCATTCTTTTGTGTGCCTTGTCGTATCCATTTGTGTTTTTTTTTCCTCATATATTTTGTGTTTTTGGGTTGAAAGGATCATGTGACAAGTATGGGTGTAAAACTAAGCTTAAGTCAGGAATTAGAACTTATGAAGAATCTTGAATCTGGTGTATGCATTTCCTGCTTATGAGACAAAATACGGTATTAAGAAGCATAGTTTTGGATGTAAGAAAGCAATGAAAAGCTTAAACAATTTGTTTTAAAATTTGCAGTTGATGTAACAATGAGTAGATCAACTGTTGGTGCAAGAAAGCATTTGAAGGTTGCTAACAAAAAGCAGATACAAGATGCTTTTCATAAATGATGCGTGCAGCACTGCTTAAGTTGAGTCAACGTATGTGGCATAGACTAGCGTGCTGTGGAAATAAGCTTACAAAATGGATAAACATTACTTTTAGTGCTAGTAATGGTTGGCTATGGCATTTTCTTAAAACATCATGGTATCATTATAAAGAAAATCCATAGTCTTTGAGTGCTTTGATGAAGAGTGTCTGGCCATTTCTAAAAAATCTTTAATGATCTCGTTGAGAAAAAAAAAATGCTATCTCTCTAGTGCAAGAGTAAAGGGGTATCAAAACTTGTTTTCTTCTAACAAGAAAATACTCGGTTTTTCCAACAAGAAAATACTCAGACCTAAAATCTCAAACATTCCACTCCTGGCTTCAAAATTATTAAGGAATGCACATCACCATTGCTTTGTGGTAATTGTACCCATCAGTTGAAGTCTGGTTGTGGGAAAATTCCAGAAACCTTGCATTTTAAAGGCCATTATGAATGAGCTTTACGTCCTTTTCTCTTCCTCCAAGACTGCATGATTCACCAAGATTTTCTCTTGATTATTGTATTAGAGGTGTGCAGTTTCCATACTAAAGTCTTAAAAGATTGCTCCCAAGGATGTGAAGGCAGTCCTCCTTTTGGATAATGCACCTTCACATCTCTGATCCAAAATTGGTTCCTGCAAGAGGAATTTTAGGAAGAAAATTCTGGATGATGGTTATGATAGCTTTGGAGGAGCAAGGTAAAGCGGAGGATACAAAAGGTAAGAGGACTATGAAACTCCTCAGTAATTGTAAACTCAAGTTTGCAATTTTCAACTGGGCAGCTGCCGGGAAGGACATGAAGATAAAGACACTTGCCAGTGGTTGGAACAACCTCCTTCATGAAGTGATTGGTGATTTTGATTTTCTGGGATGGTAGCCATGAGACTGCCACTGAATTATACTGAAGGCTGGAGAAAATGCTGCAACTTAGAAGGATGTTACCGCTTGGCGTGAAGATAGTGAGGCTGATCATATGTACAACCAGTTGTCAGAGGAGGAGATTGTAGGATATTGTTTTGCTGGTGAGACTTGAGAGAAAAGTGATGACAAATCTGATGAAGAACCTGTATAAGTCATACCCAAACTAGCCTTTATACAGAAGTTCCTGAACATTGTTAATTTTGTTGGTTCCTCAACTAACAGTGATGCACAACCTTATTTTTGGCATTTAAGAGCCTTAAGGGAAATTAGAATAAGGAAGCAGCACCAAGCAAAGCCCACATAAAGCTTGACTCATTTTTCAAGCTTGTTGCTCCTCCTGCTACTACTTTACAAGAACCTTCTACCAGCACCATCAAGAAGTCACAGGAACCTGGATGTAGCAGTAAGATGAGAATCGTATACGCCTCAGACTCTAAGCAATCTTTATTCAGAATTACCTCTGTGCATCTTGGTTATTTTCAATTTTATGAAGATTTGTCATACACAACAGGTTGATAGATTAGAAGAGTGAACAGAACATTTTTTATTTTATTTAATGGTTCTGTATTCTTTAATTTTATTTAATTTTGATTTTCTACTTGATGATAGTACTGCATATATATACATGTATATTTTTCATACATGTTCCCCATTTTCTATATTAATGAGGTAGCGACAGAAACAGATGAAGAAATGGCCTCATCTGCTTGCATCCACCCTGTAACTGTCTTGTATAATGCACTAAAACCAGAGCCCCATATCCACAATCAAGCCTAACGAACCTTTCCACGTTTTCCCCAACTACTTCGTTTATCTTGTTCAGTCCTTTGACAGTACTTCGACCCCAGAAAACCATATCACTCCAATTAGCTCTGTCTCTTGTACACCTCATCCTCTCCTGCATGTTTAGCCCCCATGCCTTCAAAATATCTTTCACCCCATCTCACTCCATCCTTCCACCTCTTCATTGGTTCTGTCTTTTCCTTGATCCCTCCACCTTTGACATGTATATCTTCTTAGTCACCCGTTCCATGTCTAAACAATTTCAACACAACCTTTTCAGCTCTTTCATTCATACATTTTTATAGATGCTCCTCTCTCTTACCCTATTATTTCTTATTCATTCAACTCTCTTCACACCACATTGTCCTCAAACATTTAATTTCCGATTTATTCTCATTCTCCATGTCCGTTACATTTTTAAATAAGGCCCATGCCTCACATCCACAGTAATGAGACTACAATACCATCAGTCATAGCCATCTTTGACCTTAGATGGTGACCTCTCTCTTTCCATACATATCTCATTGCACCCAAGACCTTTACCCCCTTACCCATCCTATGGCTCACTTTAACTTTCATGGTTCCATTTGCTGCCCTATCTACTCCCAAGTATCTAAAGCGCTGCACTTCCTCTAAAGAACCTGTATGTTTTCATTATTAAACCAAACAACCTTGCTTTCATTCAGATATACTACCAACTATCTCCTTTCACATGCTCTCCCAAACTTGAACACTAGACTCTGTAGTTTCTCACTCAAATCTGCCAACATAACTGTATCTTTAGCAAACAACTAAGTCAACTACCTGGCATCATCTTCCCTTGCTCCTCCTGCCATGACCCTTGCATTTGCTTCTCTTGGCACACCATACATAGACAAATTGAATACCCGTTGTGACATCATACATACCTACCACAGATGCACCTCCACCTGGCATAAATCACCTTATCTATTTACTCTCAAACATGACTTAGTTTTGTGATAAAAACACGACTTCTAATAGCTTTCCTCCCACACCATATACTGTTCAAAGCAATTTTCCACAGAACATCGCTATTACCCCTATCATATTCTTTCTCCAGGTCCTTCAGTGATACATATTGAACTGGTCTATCTGTTTTCTAGTATTTTTCACGCATATTCTTCAAAGGAAACACCTGATCCACACACCTTGAAGCTATATTATTTTTCCCCAACCAGATAATATGTAGATAAAAGAATTGTGGAAGCATTCATGATGTCAATACAATGTTAGCCATGATAATGGAATCCTGTCTTAAACCTTATTCTCTGCATTGTTTATATCTGGCAGCAAAATCCTTAGATGTGTTCATTATAAAAAAAAAGATTACAATTGCAACATTGTTAATACATCCAGATGAACTATCTGGTAACTTCTTAAACAACATATTCTTAACAATACATAAATTTCTGAAGACTACATTCACATTCTAGACAAAGTAGATGGGGAACTATAGTAGAATTATCACAAGAAAGTAAAACTATGAAGATTATTTATATCATGAACAAGCATGAAGTATACGAAATGACTTCCTTGCGAGACTTTTCCAGGTGATCAGTGCCAAGATGGTTTTCACCTTATTTAATTTGCATACAGCCGGTGATGGATGTTTTATACCTGTGGCAGCTAATTGATCATGACCTTTGCACGAGCAATGTCAGTGGGGAAACTTTGGTTAATAAGTGTGAAAATACGGTTACGGTGCTGTGCAAAATAATTGGTTGGAAAAGTATTTCACTTCCAGTAAAGACCTTTGATCACGGTTTTATTTAATCTTCACCTTCGAGAGGTCATATGGTTATATGAATATAAAAGGAAAAAGAGCTGACTATTTGTAATACTGAAAAGACAGGAACTCAAAGCGTGTACCTTCGATAAGGTATGTAAATTATCTTTCAAGAAATTAGTAGATATGTTACTAGAGGATCAATTGAAATCATCATATATTGCCATGACCTTCTGTTCCCGAAAGACATTGGCCTAATTCTTTTCTACTGCTCTCATTCCCTAAGATGCTGCTTCATACATTGCATTTGATGCAGCACAAAAATATTTCATAAACCTAATTTACGATCTTTTTAGTTCAACACCAAAATATCCTTTATGAATGACTAATTCCATATATAACATCTTTCACTACGAAGTATAAGATTGGTCTGGTCTATGCAGATATTTTTGTCATCGTAATAAACGACCTATTTAAACGTTAAGTAGCCATTTCCCAAAGTTTGTATTTGGGAAATTAAAAAAATAAACTCATATCGAACCATATTGTAAATCTCTATCACGTCTTTGATTTGATTTTATATGATTTACTTAGTGATAAAAGTATATTCAAATTAATTCATACATTACTGCCGGTGACACAAATCCAGTTGTTCATTTTTACAAATTCAAACGTCAAATATGTGACTAATAATGTTTGAAAATGAAAAAGCATTGACAGAAATAGATTAGAAAAGTAAAACTACAAGCAGATAATACTGCTTTTTAACTAAAACCAGACATTAGATAATCTTAGACATGTTTCCCTTGCTACTGCTACATTGCTATTTTTTACTCCACTATTATGGACCAACTATATCGGCTACTAGTTTGCTATTGATGATTAAGCTCCAGAAAAAATAACGTTATCAAAGTCCAAAGTAAATGCCTTTGAAATCATAAAAAAAAAATAACAAATGACAAGTATTATTCTTCTGTGAATGCACAACACCTCCCGCCCAAAAAAGAACGTCCAAAAGCGCACCTCCAGCCCATAGTAGCAAGAATTCAAGCTCTCCCTGGTTGTTAAGATGCTCTAGAGAGGTAGAGGAGGAGCTTTTCAGACGTGAATGGAGTCGGTGAGGGCGGATACAATAGTCCCAGCAGGTGGATGGTAGTTTACACCGACCTAAGTGAACGACCAAATCTACCAGTTAAGAATTTATCCCTGATCCCACTTAGCTTTCTCCTGTTTCTACTAATCTACGATTATTCCTCTCACCTACTGGTAAATTCTTTTAAAATCCTTTAAAGTTAAAATTACTATCAGGGGTAATGTACGATGTAGGGAATGTAAATGATAATCCACCATTACACTTTTAAAATCAACGGCTCGTCATTTAAATCCACCATTACACTCTAAATTTCCCCCATGCAATTTCAACGGCTCGTCATTTTAATCCACCATTATACTATAAATTTCCCCCCTGCAATTTCAATGGCTCGTCATTATTTTTGAATGAATATTAAAGAGATCTCTCCCGCTTTTAACGCCAGAAAATCTGGTCAATTTGAATTACTTTCCGTTACGCCATGTTTGTTTGAGACCGAGGTAGCATTGCCAACGTGACCTCATATGACCCGGCGGTTATGGGGTCAGGCAGCGTTTGCAGACCTGACGTGGGAAGGATAACAACTTGTTACCCCACCCATTACTTTGCTAATGAGTACATCCCTAACTCAGCCAGAAATTAATTAATATATTAAGTTACATTAACTTTAAAAACTATTTCCTGATAAGAAAAAAACATCTATATACGAAGCATAAGTTTTCTACGTGTTTGTAAGGGCTTAGCCAAACTACCAGTTCGATGGTCAAACTACCGGTCGTGACCTTTTTTTTACCTGGCCTCCGCCTGCACCCAACCATCAGGTCAACGGTCAGTTACCCGTTGGCCTCCGTGGAGGTAAGACGTGCGGTGCGTACTGTGCTGTGGAAAATATTTCTTTAAACTTTATTAACAAAGTTAAGTGAATGTGAATACCTTTAATACCAAAGTTAAGTGAATGTGAATTAAACGATGATAATGATAATGGTCTTGTAATGGAGTTCCATTAATTCGGGCCTTTATAAAGTGCAATGATGGAGTTCCAACGCTAAACAGTGTCAGTGTATTACGGAAAATGTATGGAGGAAAATTAAATAATTTCAAGACAAAAGGAAATAAATTGTATAACTACTAACGGAAGTACATATATATATATTGTTACATTTCAGGAAATATACAAAATCATTTGAAAAACAGTGTACCGTCAATACTGATTTATGATTTGATATGGTGGAAAAAAAAAGTTTATAAAAAGCGAGACCAAAAAATGTTCGAGTTTAAACAATTATTTGAAAAGAATGAAATTACAGCATTTACTGAGCAATATGGTGAAAAAATACCGTAGTGGTAAAGTTAGTAACTGACGTGTGTAGTATATAAAAGTTGGAAATATATATTACCAGAATATAGTGTAATTACCTCGAATATTTGTGAGATAAATTATGTGTAATTACTTCGAATATTTGTTCGATAAATTATGTGAAATTACCTCGAATATTTGTGTGATGAATTATGTGAAATTACCTCGAATATTTGTGTGATAAATTATGTGAAATTACCTCGAATATTTGTGTGATAAATTATGTGAAATTACCTCGAATATTTGTGCGATAAATTATGTGAAATTACCTCGAATATTTGTGTGATAAATTATGTGAAATTACCTCGAATATTTGTGTGATAAATTATG
>JAUTXX010516355.1:2500-11662 GCA_032273605.1 Panulirus laevicauda | reverse complement strand
CAGGCCAACATGCACAAGGGTCGTACCGTTTTGCTCAAGGGTTGTAACGTTGCTCCTCAAGGGTCGTACCAACATGCTGATCGTGACCAATATTATCACCACGACCTCACACGTGTCGTGGGCAGCAACAGACAAGCATCCACCATCAATTAAAAGATGGTCTTCCCATTCGACGGGTTGTGGCCCTGGGCCATCATCATCACCCCCACCGCGTCGGTCGGTCATACGTACCCGCGCGCAGGCCCCTGGCCAGCAGCAACAGCAGCAGCAGCGGCAGTTATCCACCATGAGCAGGACACATGAAAACGCCCACACACCACATTAAACCCGTCCTCACCAGCAACGGCTGTAAACTCGAACCCTTTCACATCAGCCCCGCGCTACCTCAAATCACCGGGAAACGAATGTGTTCAAATGTGATTCGATATACGAATGTTTCATTTGAGGGTCTTTTAAAAAGAGTTGAGGGCGGCCGGCGGCGGAGTCAGCCAACGCAGGTATTAAGTTCCCAAAGATCTACAGATACCCAAGTTGTAAATTCTTGAGGGTGTCGAGTCTTTGGACGCTGCGCCGGTTTTTGCGGCATGGCTGCCGGCAACTGATCAGGCGTTGGCCGAAGCGCACGCGGCAAGAGATTGGCTAACTTGGAAGGCTTGTTTGTGTAGTAATTGTGCCACAAGAACGTGTTGCAACACCTTTCGTGCCTCCTATGGTAAGGTAAACAGGTCATAATGCTGCCGTGGTGTTGATCAAGACGTTGGAAGGCGTGAAGATAAAAGACAACAGACGGACGGGGATCCCGTCCTCACTGGCGCATAAAATATATAGTAGCACCACCGTGACGACACCTGAATGGAATGACTTCCCTTGCCCTATATTTGGGTGGTTGTGGGGACAAGTGGCGACAAGCCAGTCAGGACGGTCTGGCGTGTACCGTCCACGATGGCGTAAAGCACAAGATGTGTGGCTGGTCCGCCACGACCGACACGCCAATAAGTAACCTGGACACTTGAGGCTGGCGAGGAGCACGACTAAAGCATCGTGTCCTCGCCTGATAACGGATGGCAGACAGCTGAACCTGGGGCCTCGCGGCTTGTCTCCTCTACTTATATCGATCGTAAAAACAATACGCTATTCTCCACGACCACCTTGGAGTGACGTTTGGTGCCGAGCGGTGGGTTCTCTCTCGCCCGCGTCGACATGGTGGGATAATCTGACGCTGTGAGGAGCCTGCTTGTTGGCAGGTCCGAGTGGTGGTCCACTCTGTTGGACCACGAAGAAAGAATATCAATCTTCCTCCTCAAGGCTGGTGGTGAGCGGTAACCCTACGAAGGTCAGAAGCGGAGTGGTAAAATTCCTCATTATATATACTACTGAGGAACATGTGCATATAGTGTTAATCCCATTGCTTCAAGTACTCTCGTCAAAAGGGAATGCCGGTGAACAACATATGGCAGCAGCGTCTCGATGCAGTCTCAAGAGACAATATCCAGCAAAATCAGGTGGCAGAGGGAGAGAGGCAAGACTGGGAAGAGCGTGTGGAAGGCTAGTGAAGCAGTGTTGGGATGGTGTCTAGCAGAAAGTATGGGTATAACTGTCAGGGAGACAAGTGTGTAAAGTTTCAGGGAGCTGTGTCGGGGGGAAACAGAGCGTCTCAAAGTACGGTTAAGGAGGAAAGTTTAGAGGTAGCATCTGCAACTGCTGCCACAAGACATCACAGAATGACTATGAGGAAGCAGCATCTAATTATTCCCAGTGAGCCGAGCGAAGCAGCAGGACCATAAGGTAGTGGCATGACGAAGGCTTTCCAGATTCGAACTAGTCTACGAAAACGACATAAAAAAAACCAGATCTTCCAAGAGAGTAGAGCCTGGATCTTCACGTCTCACAGACACACTTGGGAGAGACGCGGACGGCCCAAACCTTCCACCACCGCCCATATCAAACTTTTATCTTGATTGCAAAGATATCGAGGCCCTAGGGCGGTGACGGTGGACTCTGATACTGATTTCCTATCGTGGTTGTTCTTACAGGATGTGTCAGGTCGTCTCCATTTGGCACGGGCCCTTTTCTTGCGACAACCCGTTGCTAATGATACCCGGACTGATATCGTACCGAAAATGTGGTGGCCGCAGCTCGCTCGTTAGAACCCTGAGGGTCCGACTCAGGGAATATCTGTGAGAGCCATTCTAAGGGTGACGTTTCCAACCATAACACGGACCTGGTGGCGGGTCAGTGCAAGACTGTCACACCAGCGCAGCCCACAAGTGAAGGTGGCTACTCCGATGTCAGGTGAAATTTCTTACCTGCAAAATAAGAGACCCGCCGTAACGCGTTTATATATTTATCGTAATAACGTTAGGTCCTCATACTCTAACCCTATGGACTGTCCGCAAGCATGCGCACTAGGTCAGACATTTCGCCCTACACTATTACAAGCCAGTGAGGGCCATTGCCTTGCCTGGAGCCAGCAGGGACACACTGCCCGCTACTCGTCTGTCTTTCCTGGACACCTGTACTGCAGGCGCGGCTGCTTCAGACCAGCAGAGTTCCATGATCAGAGGGGTAAGCCAGACACTGGTGTGGCTCGACGCCCAGCAAGCTCTACGATGAGGTCTTTATGGCTCGAAACGCAACGGGAGGCTCTGGGCACATCCACCCATCGTCACGTCCGACCCAAATGACCTCCCACACATTTCAGCGTCCCAAGAAAACCTGAGACAGCCAGCCTGACCCGTGCGCATCACGCGATCGCCACAAACATGGTCGTAGACGACGGATGAGCCACTCAGGGAAAGCCAGGCTACCAGTGGAAACTTAAGATGGTACCGGAGAAAGCGGACTTCCTTCGTCTGTTCCTGGGGCTACTTCGCTAACAAGGGAAAAGGTGATCAAGTATGAAAAAGAAATAAGAGAAAGCTGATTAAGTTTGGATGTGAGAGACTCATTCTGTCACCTAACCCACCTTATACTGTTATATTTCGTTCTTGTATCTCCCCCGATGATGTGATCATTACACGAAAGTGCACTTGGGAACTTATCTTGCTTCATTTCATTTCATCTACCAACTTGTCATGGTCAAAGTAACCCGAAGTGTACGCTCCCTAAATGAGCAAACGAGGCTGATCTATTGATCGGCTAATTCTCGGCCAATGTGATGAAGAGCGAGTGGACTGACAAAACCAACGTCCCAAGGCTAGTAGGCCCAGGCGTCCAGACTGTCCCCTCAGCTATCTCGCATGTGCCTCGGCTGTCGTGGAAATCTTGATAAAGAACAAGTTCTGAGTCACTGTAGGAGTATTTGCGCAATGTCAACAGACACCTGATAAAAAACAAACAAACGATTCATGAAATTGTGATGATAATTCTCGAGATAATATTCTAATGACATACATATGTGTTGACAAAGATAATCGCGGTGCAGCACACAAAGCTCTGAGGCGCTTGGGCTACCTTGGAACATCGGGCAAATGTGGTAAATGAAATTTATGACCTGTGTGTAGCCGAAAGGTGACTGGACACTGGGATGCAGCTACGCCATCATACCCAAGGGTCGTAACGTCGTCGTGTCTTGCTGAAGGGTCGTCCCGTCGTATTCACGGTTCATATAACGTCAATGGTCAAAGGTCGTGCAGTCGTGCTGGAGAGAGCAATGATCAAAGCCAGGCACGGCTGGGGAAAGCCAGTTATCACAGCAAACACAGCTAGAAATAAGATGACGCCAGTCACCATCTCACCATGTTTGATTACCTTCATTTTATGGTCAAGCTTCCAGTCACGGACGAAGGGGTCTCCTCTTCCGAGACCAGGCCATGTCGGAAGCACATCAGAGGGACTAAAAGGGATGGGGAAATAAGGAAAGGGACGGGTGGAAATACAGTAAGATTTTGAGAGGAAGCGGATTTGATAATGGTACAGCACGAGTCAGCGAAAACCATAGGGACGTGCAGATACCCCCCCCCCCCCAGCACGGGTGGTACACTAGGGTAATAAGGAGCGTGATCGTGCGGTTAGAAATTCTGTGTTAGCTGCGACAGTACGTGAGGTTGACGAACGAATGCGACGCTCTGGGCGACATCTTCCCCCAGACACTTGACGTATCGTGCTCACGGGATATATCGTGGTGCTAAAAGGGGTGTACCATGGTGCTCAGGGGTATGCACCGTCGTGCTCAAAAGGCGTGTCGCGGTGCTCTAGGGGTGTATCGTGGGGCTCCTGGGACGTACCGTGGTGCTCAAGGGATGTGTACCGTCGTGTACCACAATTCTCTCCTGTCGCCCCGTCATGTGTGCCGGGTCGTCCCTTCATCAAAGTGGGAGCATCAATCATATCATGACGGGGTCCCGGCAGCCTTTATTGTTACGCTCCGCCCCTCGGGTTAGATCAGGGGGATCTGACCAGGAGGAGGAAGAACCTGCTTCACTGAAAAAGTGGGAGGGACCAGTTTGTATGACGAAGGGGAAGGAACCAGCTTATCTGTCCCAGCAGGAGAGACCAGGTTACTGTGTGTGTGTGTGTGTGTGTGTGTGTGTGTTAGACTAGCTTATGTGAACAAGGGGAGAGGTACCAACTTATCTGACCCGGGCGGTTACTATTATTATAATCGTTATTAAGAAAATAATTATAAACTCTTTAAGTCCCTGTTTATGGGGATCGTGCTGCTTCGAGGCTGCGCTATATGCAGGAGCAGGTAAAGGTGGGCACTTCTGGGAAAATAGGGTCCACTGCCGATAACATAGCCTCATAGAAAACGACTTCTCGCCCGCGGTGATACTACAAATAGGCAGAGAATAATAATAATAATAATAATAATAATAATAATAATAATAATAATAATAATAATGATGATAATAATAACAATGAATTATTATCATTATTCTCATTATTATCATTATTATTATTATTATTATTATCATTATTATTTCTCTTACTGAAGGTGAAGTCGGAGGAAAATTACTTCACAGGACGGCTGGGGTGAGGGGGTAACAGTCCAGGTATGAAGCTGGTCAAATCTAGTAAGTGGCTCCAACGTCAGTAGAGGCAGACGTGGAGCCACTGAAAACGACGAAGACTGAAGTAGTGAGACACAAGCTGACACAAGGGTTCGGTAAGCTGACACAAGGGTTCGGTAAGCTGACACAAACATTCGGTAATCAAGCCGCCTCAAAGAATTTGGTGGGCAACCACAGGGATGATGACTGACTGAACATAAAAGCCTTACAGGGTCTACCCAAAGACGTAAACATTAAGCACAGGCTATGTACGTGAAGATACATTCCCCTAAGGAAGGAGATTTACCAAAGACTCTGGCATTAATCTTTTATTTCTTTATTCTTCTTTTCTCGGTATTTTAGAATTTCGTGTGACTGTGTGTCCATAAGTTTGTCGAGGGTCTGTGGCTGAGTATGTGTTTCTTGTTTACACGTGGCATTATGAGGCACTGCCTGGTCCGTCACTGCGTCCTCTGATGGACCAAGCACTGCTTCCTCTGAGGGATCAAGCACTGCTTCCTATGATGGACCAAGCACTGTTTACTATGATGGACCAAGCACTGTTTCCTATGATGGACATTCCCACTGCTTCCCATGATGGACCAAGCACTGCTTCTTCTGATGGACCAAGCACTGCTTCCTCTGATGGACCAAACACTACGTCCTACGATGGACCACTAAGCACTGCATCCTACGATAGACCAAGCACTACGTCTGACGTAGGCCCACAGAGCAGCTACAGATAAGCGCCACGGGTTATACAATCTGAACTTTTGAGAAATCGTTGTAACTTAACCTCTCATTCTCCCAACATGGTGCTGACATACCTGGCGACTGGCTGGCAAACACCAGCACCAACTATCATCCCTGCTCATCTATTCCACCAGTGACTCGTAAAGGTCAGACCGTAATGAGTGCACGTGTTCAGACTTCGTACCAAACCAAACAAATGATTCTTCATACACAACAAAAACCGATATATAGAAATAATGAATTCTAACTGTACAATCACCTTCTTGGGGGAAATTGAAGGTGGACTGTGACTGTGTTAATGGCTTCGTTATGTAAATACGAAGAGCCAGGTTCGGTCGTGTTGGCATTCACCTAATGTAAGCTTCCAGTTTGGGTGGTCCCTCCTCCCACCGACGTCTTGCCTCTCACGTAACAAAGTCTGCGACACAAGTTTCTTCCCTGGAAGAGGCTGGAGGCTTCCGTTGCTTGTGGGACGTGACAACACAGCTGGCTAGGAGTGGGTTCTGTCACAGAGCCTGATGCACGTCACACTGTCACCATATCATCACACTCCACTCTGCCTCGCTCATAACCTCACCCTGAAGGCGTTCCCTCTTCATCGTCAGTATCCCGGAGGCGTGCCCGCTCTGAAGGTACGGTCATCCAGCACTTTTGAGCAATTGTGCGAATGATCATATGTTACTTACAGAGAAATAAAACCAATAAGGACATCGAGCCCCAAATACGAACCTCAGTAAAGGTGAGGCATGTGAGGGTCAGGTGGTTAGGGGTGGGGACACTACCAGGTGTGGTGACACAGATGTAATGGGTCAGGGATGGGGACACTACCAGGTGTGGTGCCACATGTAAGGCGTTACTACGATACATCATAGACTACGATGTTGCTAACGCTGAAGAAAAACGCCCTCCAAACATCATTTAACAAACTGACTCTTAATTAGGAGACGAACTTGATCATTATCATAAAGTCATTCATTCTCATCATGAGCAAAGATGAAATCCAGACACACAAAACATCATGTCCTCCCCCCCCAAGCCTTCCCCTGCACTGAACCTAAACATGTGCATGAGAATAGCCGGTAAGCTCCCAAGATATGCAAGGAGAGAGAAAAACAATTATGCTGACTCTTATAGAGTTACCCATGTGGGACTGGCACCATTTTCTATCTTCCCCAACGCCATGGGCGCAACACAAACTCTGTCAACTGTGTAAGGCGAAAACATCACCGTGATTTATCGACACATTGAGCTGACATAGACTCGGCGTGCACTGTAAAGCTATCTCAGGATCATTATCTACTTAGTATTTATATTCAGCAATGAGTTACTGTCGGGCCGCTACGAACCCGGCTGCGGATAACTGGAAATGTCAATCAAGAAGGTTCGTACCACAAGTGGGAGTTGGATGCAACACTACTGCTGGTTTCTTTAAGATGAGCCAGATGACTTACTAAACAGACTGGGTTCCACAGGCAGCACATATCACACGTACGTCAAACACACTAAAACATACGTAGAATAAACACGTAGTTCTTACAATCCAATTCAAAATGCTACCTGTTTTAAAATGATATATACACAAGTGGCACCACCTCCGCTCCCACAACGATGATATGAACATCACGAAACTATAAGGACGTAGACATATAGGGACCTCGGTCACGACGGTGGGGTCCTAAGGTACGATGCTGTGACTTTTGACCAGGCCCTTAAGGATACACAGAAACACGTACGCGACAGGATTCCCCAATCACAGTGCCAGACCGCTGTGCGTAACGGCGTAGGCAGGTCACGAAGATGATTACAACGGATAATTCAAGCTGTAGTTTAAGATTATACACAGTGTGAGGGGGACAACAATTTTTCAACTATCCGTCAGTGGAACATTTACGTTCACATTCGTCAGATATCTATACTTATCTATATTCATACACGTGACGAGTTTGGATAATCAATACAGTAATGATATCTGGTCTGGCAATACCTCACGACGCGAGCAAGCAACGCTGGGCCTGGGTGATGAGCCTCGTCTTCATAATGACACGGTAATGACAATTACGTCCTTAAGAGTAATGAGGAAGAGCAAAGCGATTATCATCATGACAGCAGTGATCTGGATCAGTGATGTAGGGATGATGGTAGCGACACAGACTGATGTATAGTTCTGATGACACACGCGTCAATCATAGAATATAGATGGCTCTCATATTAACGACTCGGGCAGCGTCTGCACGAGGTAGGGTCAGCTCATGATGAGGAAGATAACAAAAATGAATAGAGAATCTATACCCAACATAGTAATTGTAATTTTAAGGTTACGTCCCGAAAATCAAGATAAAAACGAAACTGTGTGAATTACCATACAAGATGGTAGACCACAGTCAGATTACGGGAAACAAGACTCCATCACTGGCGTATCGGTAAGTAACTAGGGGCCAACGTGCGAAGTGAAATTCATTGGCAGGCAGCTCCCCATTTAGCCATCACAGTTGTCAAACCATCTCCCTGGCCGTCCGTAGTGTCTTGCGGTCGGCTCTCTGATGGACCCCGTATTGCTGGGTTCTGTAGAGGAGGAACTACCTGTGTGAGATGCAGCACTGGGGCCAAGGCACGACGAATCTTCTGAATCTCCAGGCTGAGTGGGTCACCAGCCTAGACTAATAGGTGGCTACTGGGGGGAAAAAAGCTGATTTTCAGGAAGAAATAAGAGGAAGAGTCGCCTTGTGGATCTGTGGGAGGGAGCAGTGGGACCCAAGTCACCTTTCAAATGGGTTAAAGGAACCAGCTGGTGTGTGGCGTAGGGCTTAGTCCTGGGGCCAATACGTAAACAAAAACCTGCCAGGATTTGAATCACAGGTAAACGTTTCTGGATGTTTGCTAAACTTAAGACAGTAGTAATGATATTCAGGATTGCAATATCCTAAAATGAGACCTAAACAGGATCAAGCTTAGGTCAAACGCCAGGTTAATAAGATTCAATGTTACCAAATACAGAACGGTGAAGACACGACACAGGTTACTTTAAAACCGTGTTTTGACTTTAATCTTAATGGGAACAAATGACTGCGAGGTGTGAGGCTGGGTAGCAGGGCAGGGTGGGTGGTAAGGACGGGACGGTGGGTGGGTGGGTGGGTGTGGCGTACAGGGAGGTGTGTAGACCTAACGTAAGTAGGTACGAAATTCTGACAGAGATACAGCACCCCCAGCTTGTGACCAGATTACCACATAAGGAGAGTAACACTGAACGCTATCTACGGACAGGTCAATGACTCGGGACGCCGGCGGCGCAGAAGGCTGCAGGAGGGAGGAGTGGGAGAAGATAGAAACTTAAAAAAAAAAAAAGGAAAAAGAAAATGCAACTCAGATATCCCGACATTTACATACGAATACAAATATCCGGTTATCCATCTCACAGCAA
>JAUTXX010516344.1:0-11662 GCA_032273605.1 Panulirus laevicauda | reverse complement strand
CTTACTTTCACAGATTAAAAAAAAGGAATTTTACTAACAATCAGGAATTTCTGACTCGGACCCCAGGACCAGACTGAGCAATACTTTCTATCAAGTTGGCCCACAGGCCAGCTAATCCATAGAATTGAGTGACAAGAAATATTCATTCATACCTTAACAGCATAATCGATGACCCTTTTGACGCAGACTAGCACACGTAAGGACATTTTGAAGGCTGTAAGACGGACCCTACCCGTAACCTTCCACTTATCTACCAAGATGGGTCGTCCCCACAACCCCTAGTAACTCGTGTCCGTAGTCTACGTACCCTGGCTTGGCTATGCCTAAAAATGAACCCTCCCAGCTAATGATTAATTATAACTCCCAAATTACCACTGAGGTGATACATAATAACCAAATTCAGTGTGGCGTATTAGAAATGAAATGTCGTTACTCAGTTTCATCATGATAGATCACTTTAATCCAGAATCCGGATTTAGTTTTTTCTCCTAGTAGTAGTGTCCAAATATCATACAATTATTTCTTTTTACGCTCTGTGGTTTATCATCCAATTTCAATTTTCTTTTTGATAACGGAAAATTCCAATTCACAAACCAGAAATTGTGATCTAGATTCTAGACGTAATATGATATTAGACATTAAGTGCTTCCTTAGATGATTTTTGTATTTTTAGAGCATCATATACACATTTTAGATATAGCCACATTGGTCATATTTCCAGATATTAGTTAGGATTGCTAGTTAGACTAATTAATGATTTTCTCTTGCATGGTCTGTAGTCTGATCCAGGCGACGCCATACGAACAGTGAGATTTCCATGGCAACTAGCATGGCGGCGCCCAGGTGAACAGCTGATTACCGGTATTGCATCAACCACTATTAGAATCCGGCCATTAGTCAAGATAACCCTAATATTGGGTCGTTAGTGCTGCCTCAGTGACACCTGTATGAATAAAATCATTTTTCCTCTGCATGAGTAATGTCTTCTAAGTCTTTCGAGTAAGTTTTGGGCGAGGGTGCATCGGCTTTCATAACTCGGTTTCTCTTCCTGTATTACTACATTATAACTTCGGGTGCGGGTATCTGAGCTTTTATTTACCTATATACAGTTGTGGGCCTTCACCAGGTGTGTAAATGTGGTTAGAGGTATTGATAATCAGATTAATAATTCTGTAGTTTTTATTAGACAAATATCGCATCCATGGACTCGTGTTCTATATAGTAGAACTTTGTTCACTGTGAAATATTTTTAAATTCTGATAGCTGAGTTCTCTCACGAGATCTTGCGACCTTTGTCAAAATATTTCTGCAGGTTTGTAGGATGTAACAGTGATGTGGTAATATCAAAAGTATTTTTAGATATTGAATAACAAAGTTTTGTCATGTCAGACGGTGTTTGAGAAGAATAGAGGTTGTGTTGCATGACTTGGAACATTGTCTTCTGTGGTGTCAATGATCAAGGAAATAATGGGGAAGATTACGAATATATAAATAAATGTAAGATTACGAATATCAAGTAAAAAAAGATGTACATTCGAGCCAATATAGATGAATAAGAATCATCAGAATATATGAAATCCTTATGTAACCTCCTTAGTGGTAGAGATTTATCTTATTTCTAGATATTCTAGTCTAAATATGTTTGATGTAGTCATGACTAAACATCACTGAAATTACAGAAAAGTATGAACAAAATAGACAGCAGATGAGCTACCATTCCCTCCTTACCACAAGCAGTTATTATTCTACATGATCCCCAACACTAGACCACATTAATGTTGGTATGAATATTGAATTAATAATGGTTGCTACAGATTACATGAAATTTCTATGTAGTTTTCATTTATAAATGTCTAATTTGTACATTGATTAACCCACCATCTTCCATGATATACTTTCAGTGCCAGTATTCTAGTTGATATTGCAGAATCAAATTTAATGCTCCAAATTATGCTTCACTGCTGTTATTCTACTTTGTTGTATTAATCTACCATTACTGATGAAAATCCGCCAATACCCAAAGCTAGTTCTGACTAGAAAAATTAACCCCCCTTAAATAGTCAAATAAGATATGAAACAATATTGTTGCTCTAGCATGAACCCAGCTTCCCTGGCTCCTCAGCCTGCAGAAATGAGAAAATGGGTACTAGTTGTGGAGACCTTAAAGTTTTACTTCAGAGTCACTACAGAAGTAACTTATGAAAGTAGAAGAAAAATATATCACTAGACTGCTTTTACTTAGCAGATACCAACAAAGCCTATGGAAACTTCACCGCCTTTCCCCAGCAGCTGAAGTTTTCCGTGATTTTGGCAATAGCCAAAGTAATACCCTTAGGATAGGGAAGAAACTGGAACATCATGGTTGATGGGGATTGTTGGAGAGTTGATGCCTGGAGAATGAATGAAACTGAATGCTTTTCAATTTTGCAATGGCTGATAGTAAGGTGCAAGAGAAACCACCTCGTGTGTGAGCAAGGTCTGCATGATGGGGCAGATGAGACCAGTGTACATATGATATGGCTGCTCACAAAAGAAATGTGTTACTTGTACAACATCAGCTGCAAGGAAGAGATTTTTTAATGTCATGCGGGGGTATCTAGGGTACAGTGGAGTATATGATTATATCCAAATAAGATTTATGGTTAACTGAGTATAATATGACTTCTTTTTTGTTTCTGAAAATCTACATTGTTGTGCAGATTCCTTCTTTAGTTTGAAAAATTTTACTTTTGGCAAAGATCATATGTACTGAGTAGTATTTTCAGAGTTTATTGTAAGGGCTTTTTTTTCACAGTTGTTGTCTATTGTGCCTGACTGTAGAAGAAAGAAAGCCAGAGGAGATTGTGATCTCCCATGTCTATATTTATAAGACCTGTGGTGGTAACTCCCTTATTGTATCCCTTTTCTCTCACTTTAGCATGAACAGTATCATGGGAAGGTTGTTTGCTCGGGTGACATTTATCCCAACTCTGATATTTAATGTTTTTATGGAGAGAGTGTCTTCACGTCGTTGGTTCGATCGAATTGATGGCCGAGTGATCTTAGGGGCTATACCATTCAAGAGCATGACAAAGCAGGTGAGCCAGTGTTTTTAAGTTTCATAGTTGATTATTTTATATATGTATCAGTTTTAAGATATGCTAAATTTTTTTAAAGTTTAAGTGAGTATACATGAGAGATATGGTATTTATCACATATCAAATAAGTATACTGTACATTGCAGTGATCTGAAGCCATAAACTGGAGCTTATGGACATGTCTGTAACATGCTATATAGGAATAGCCAACTAAATCATAAGGATAAGGTACTTTGATAATTAGCCTTGTGGATTAGGGTTTAAAGTCTAACTATCACATTGTCATTCGGTAATTTTTGATAAGCATTAGTCGTGAAACCATTAAGACTTCACTGCAGTCAAAGTATATCATTTCTGATTTCAAAGACAGCAGCTTTCCTACATAATTGTATAATTTAAAAGTGTTATTGATCTCGAGCTATTTTGTTCTGTTATATTCACTAACTGTAGTTCCCTCAATTATCCTGGTTTTCTGGGTGTAGTAGATACTTAATCATAAATAAGATGTTTTCCTTTTGTGTGGAGTCACATTAATGTTTGAAAACTTTAAATGGGTCATTTTAGGAAAGATAAGCCATTGGCTTATGCCATACATATATACATATAAAATTTACTTATGTGTTTGTAAATGTATTTTTGTTTCTCTTCAGCTTGTAGAAGAAGAAAAAGTTCGTGCAGTTATATCTATGAATGAAGATTATGAGCTAAAGTGGCTGTCCAACATGAAACAGGTACATATAAGTTCCTGAGAAATTGGATGTATTTAGGCAAGCAGTGATGGCTTCTGCAGAGGATGCATGTGGCATGAGAAAGGTGGGAAGTGGGCAGATTAGAAGGATAGTGAGTGTTGAGATGAAGAGATAAAGTTGTTAGTGAAAGAGAAGAGAGGTGTTTGGATGATACTTGAAAGGAAGGAGTGTAAATGACTGGGAGATGTATAAAAGAAAGCAGAAGGAGGTCAAGAGAAAGGTGCAAGGGTTGAAAAAGAGGGCAAATGAGAGTTGGGGTGAGAGTGTATCATTAAACTTTAGGGAGAATAAAAAGATGTTTTGGAAGGAGGTAAATGACATGTGTAAAACGAGAGCAAATGGGAACATCGGTGAAGGGGGCAAGTGGGGAAGCAATAACAGGTTTGTTAAATCTGTTTGATGATAGAGTGGCAGATATTGGGTGTTTTGGTTGGGGTGGTGTGCAAATTGAGAGGGTTCAGGGAAAATGGCTTGGTTACAAGAGAAGAGGTAGTGAAAGCTTTGCAGGTGAAAAATGGCAAGGCAGCAGGTTTGGATGGTATTGCAGTAGAATCTATTAAGAAAAAGGGGTGAGCGTGTTGTTGATTGGTCGGTAAGGATATTCATTGTATTTATGTATCATGAAGTGCCTGAGGATTGGCGGAATGCATGCATAGTGCCATTGTACAAAGACAAAGGGGATCAACTCAACCTCCTTTATTTGATTACACACATGTATTTTCTTGATAAAGACTCCTCACTGTTTCCAGTAGCTTTCCTCTCACACCATATATTTGTAACACTCTCCACAGAGCATCCTTATCAACCCCATCATGTGCTTTCTCCAGATCCCTGAATGTTCCATATAAATCCTTCTGTTTCTCTTTTAAGTATTTTTGACACTTCAAAGCTAACACCTGATCCTCACATCCTCTTCTACCATTATTCATATTTTTCAATCTTTATAGGAATGGACAGCAGTTGGGGTCAGCTTCCTTCAGCTCAGTACAACAGACATATTTGAAGCTCCATGTCAAGAGAAGCTTAAGCAAGGTGTTCAGTTCATCCAAGATTTTGATTCTCAAAACACAGATGGTCATGTGTATGTCCATTGCAAGGCTGGTCGGACAAGAAGTGCCACTCTTGTTGCTTGTTACTTGATTGCTGTGAGTACATTAGTGGTAATATCATATTTCTTGTTTAGTATTGTTGAGAATGTGTATTAAAGTAGTCACTAGTACTTTGTACTTGTAACGGGTTACGTTCATGGACAACTTGTCTCAAGTCAAAATGTATGTTAAGCAATTGAATCCTATATTTTAAGGTGGGACATGTTCCAGACTAAAAAAAAAATTCTCAGTGTAATCCTTCCTCATGGACTGTACCCGAAGCAACTCTGCTTCCCCTCTACCACCTATACCACACTCTGTCATGATGTTTTTGAGACAATATATAGTGTAATGAAAATTAACATAAAAGGTAAGGCTGGTAATGAGAGTTTTTGCTGCTGCTGGTGTAAGATAGGTGGAATGAGGATTACTAGGAGGAAGAGGGATGTAAATAGGCTTGTCTGCATCACTCACTGAATTATCTGATTTTGCAGCTGTTGCCATGTCACAAGTAATGTAGACAAATTTTAATGGATATTTACCAAAAAACATGGTTTTAGTGGCTTGAAGTGTTACAGGAATAAGATGGGAATAAGGGAGATAGAAGGAGGTGATTATGGCTTATCTCTGTTACCCCAGGAATTATCTAGATTCAGCAGCTTTTGCCAAATAAAGTTCAGTGGGTTTTATTTTCTTTTATACATTCACTGTTTCTCTAGTTAGTGAGATAATGCCAGGAACAGCAAAAAAAGCATGATGGAAAGGGCTGGTAGTGCTGCAGTAGGATGGAGTGGAGTGATTTTCCATCCATTTCTACCCATGAATTACCAGTTCAGCAACTGTTGCTTAATTACAGGTAATGCAGACTTTACAAAAGCCCTTTATATCTGTAGGATATCTAAATGAAATGCTTACATTGGCTCAGTTATGTTTAAAAATCCCCGTCTGCATGAACTGATTTTTGGCATCCCCTAACTCTGGAGCAGTTTTTATCTTCCTTGCTAATCGGTGTCTTCATTGGTTTTCTTTTCCAAAATAAGCTGGCCTTATCCATGCTAAACATATCCTGTGTTGTGTAACCTACATCCTCAATGATTTTTTCTGGATACTTATGAAATCCTTGTAAATGTAAGATGGCTTGGTAACAGCATGCATTGTAGCACAAACATTTTATTTACTGTACAGAAAGACCTCCATTGGGTGGATATGAGAGTATTTTCCCAATTGTTGCAATGCATACATATTTTACCAGTCGGTGGGACACAAATCATTTAGTGTTTAGCTCTGACATCACGAAAAGTATAGGTCATGTTAAGTACACTAGGACTTAGAAATATCTTGACACAAGTTATTATTAAGAGAAAACTGATATGTTGAAAATGTAGATTTAACAAAGAGTTAATGAGAACTAAGGCTTTGTTAAAAAAGTTAGGCTCTGACTAGTATTAGACCTCCTAAGCAACACTTATTTAACCTCAAAGAGAGGATTTTACATCCTGTACTTCCATGAGTGTCTTTAACATTCCTTCCAGACATGTTGAAATACCTATATCTACTTAGGTTGTTGGGTAGCAGTAAGCACGAATGAACTCATCAGTTGTTGGAATATAAACTAAATATTATTTTGCTGTAACATCATTAGAATATGCATAAGTACACAGACACCTTTGCTGAAAGAAGAGATTCTTTTAGACATCAGAAATACAAGAGTGAATATTTTTTTTAGATTTATCACAAGTCAGAGTGCAAGTTTCATAAGGTGATACAGTTTACCCTAATTGTAAAATGTCTCAAGTCTAAAATTTTGCCTCGAAAAGATACAAGTTGAAGTATTGATGTAGCTTTTAATATACATAGTTTTTCTTTAATTGGACATTTGTTGCTTTGAAAACAAATTATCCTTATTCATATTATTCCCTGAGCATCTGACCATTTAACATTTTTGCCTTTTTTAGTACCTGATACCTGAGAACGACACCCAAAATAATTTGCTTGTTCACATAGGTAAACATCAAGAAATGCTCCTATTTCAGGAAATTTGTATAGAAGATTCTGCTGTTACTGAAAACGTTTCATCTCTTGATACCATTTCTTGAAATTATAGAAGACATGAATACAAACTCTTTCCCAGTTGCGTAGCATTGTTTTACCATTAGAGTTATGTCAACAGATCTAGAAATATTCTTTAAAATTTGTATAGGATGACAAGCTTTTATGTATATTAGGTTGATGTCTTATGATAGAAAAAAGATTTTTTCCAACAGTGATTGTCCAGAACAGATGAACAAATGGCTTCATTTACCTACATCTGCTCTATAGCTGCCATGTGTAATGTACAGAAAACAAAGCCTACCATCCACACCCAAACCCCATAGACTAATACCAGACTTAAATTGACCACTTCATATGCCCATGTTCCAGCCCATTGACAACGAATTGCCCCCTCCTGCATATACCAAAACATTGCTTTTATTCTATCCCATTCATGCCTCTCACCCTCCTGAATGTTTAGGCCCAACTACCCAAAAGCCTTCTGTCTATCCACTTTTTCCTTCTTGATCTTTCATTTCTTCTTTCCTCCACTTTTGGCACAATCTTTTTAGTTTTTCTTTGCTCATCATCTCCTTATATCCAAACCATTTTGGCACACCCTGGTTGCTTATTACCACATCTCCCTTCTAATTTGTGACTTTCCCAACAGTGCATAGGTGATGTTTTGTTTTTATTTGTTTTTCACAGTTTCACAATTATTAGGCTGTATTTTACATTTTTTGAGGATTATTTTCCAAAGATTTTGACTTCTTTTTTTTTCCAGCCATGCTGGTGGAGGCATTGGGGATTCCCATGGCCCCATGGTATATTTCTTCCCATCTATGAAGCTTTTGGGTTCAAAAAGTTTATTGTTCTCTTCTATCTAATACCATTATATCTTTCCCACTTTCTTTTGAAGCTGTATGGTTGCAGGTCTTTAAATCTTTCATGATGATTTAGGTATTCCATTCCTTTAGCTCTACTTGTAAAGTGTTTTATTAGTTTTATTGACACTTATTATTTCTCATATTACGTAGAGAGAGAAAACACCTTCCTACAAGTACATATGATGACATTTTGCTTAAGGCAGGGCTAGTGCATAGCACTCACCATGTAGCTTGCTGGTTGATTGTGCTGTAAACCTTGGCATGATCAAACCTTGGTACATCTGGTGCTTTTCGAAGTCATCCATCTGGGTTTCTTTTTGAAGTTCCAATGTTCACTTTGGTAATGTTTCCTATCTCATTGAGTAGAATATTGAATAGCAGGGCACTCAAGTATTTTTTTACAGTATCTTTTCAATATACTCCTATGTTTGCTTTTAGTCCCTTTGTTTATGTATGGAAGGCTTTAAGGTATAAAACTTTTTTTTCCTTCAATCAACTGCTATGCATATATTTTCATATATCTTTCCCCAGATTTATTTGTGGCAATACACATGTAGTTGCAGTTCAGGTAATCATTTATGATATTTTAGGTGTTCTAATCCTTAGTTTTTACTTGTAAAGTTATTTTGAATCCTCTCTAGCTTGTTTATTTTAGTTCATATATGTTAATGTGTTGAGAGTGATACCAATTAAATGTTTTGGAAGATTCTTTTGCACTGCTATGCTTTAAACTGGGGAGATGAAATCATTTGGGTGGATAAGCTATTTTTACTGTTATTTTATCTTCTCTTCACAGAAGTACGGATGGACACCAGAAGCTGCTGTGGCCCACATTCATGCAATTCGTTCACATACCTGGCTTGGACCCAGACAACATGAAGCCATTTCAATATATCATAGAAGTTTACAAGAAGGATAATACATTATCTTACATTTTGATGAAAAGTCTTCCATAGTAACTTATAAGTTTGCTTAAGTTTGATGCAGTTACTTTGTTTTGACTTTCCTGGATGAGGATCCTCTCTCATTTCCCATTGGGAGGGTAGTGCTCTAGGTCTTTGCCAGAGTATGATTACTCTCTGGAAATAAAGGTGCATAGGACTGTCAGGCCCAAAATGTTCATGACTTCCAAGACAATCCAGCATTCAGTCTGAGGAATTTCGTTTTCTTATCTGTAGTCTGAAGTGTATATCCAGTGGTCTAGGAAATAGGAAACAAGATCAAAAAGATTTTCAGGGATCATTATAGTGCAGCCTTTCAAGAAATCCCAAAGCAAAGTTCTTTACAGTAACCAGTACCTTGACTGAGACTAACTTAGGAATCATAGAGGTAAATTATCTCAGAATAAAAATTTGGCTTTTGCTTTCAGGCTTTGAGTCAACATAATGGTTACTCTAATTAATTGAATCCTTGTAATTGCTTAGATTAACTCTATGCCTCCATAATGAGTGTAAAAAAGATGTCTTTTGGGGTGAATTTTTCTTATTGATTCTTCTCTATTCTCTGCCTGTCTGTTCTCCTCTGCCATTAGCGAAAAGATTATGTACATGAATCAGCCCCCTCCTCTGGATTTTTTTTTTTTTCCTCAAGAGGTGAGAATTTCCACTCAGAATCACAAGAATGAGGAGGGTTAGTCAAAGCAGTTCTAAATAGCAGAAAACAAGAAATGGGCAAGTTTTCATATAAACCAGAAGTGTAATAGAGAAAGAGATGAATTTTCAGACTGAGATAAGCCTTGAGGAGCCCCAGATACCCAGTTTTGTTGCTGATAAGGGCATGTTAAAGAAAGTTTGACCAGAGAATGTATGGATGAAGGAAGTACTTTAAGAGAGGCTAATTGGGATGGACTCTCCTTTTTACCTCTTTCAAGGAAATTTTCAAGCCAACCCCATATGCTTTATCCTACAGAGTATCAAGTGTCTAGCAAAGAGTGAGAAGGCAGTTATGCAAAAATATTCTCTCATCAGTGACTAAGAAGGATTCTTCTACCTGAAAATGTATCATCTAGAGCCACTGGTTTGGAATTAATGAACATATTTAAGCCTTTTTGAATGACTGTGATAAAACAAGAAAGTGAACAATTTTCTTCACAGGGCTCTTTGCTAACCAGGTGATATATATATATATATATATATGTACGAAAGCCAGCTTCAACTAGAGACAAATGTGAGTGAATGCAGTATGCATCCCTCCATATGTACTGTAAATATGTTTGTGCTAATAGTCATTATGATCAATGACCCTTCTAGAATGTGAAAGTGGCCTGAATCTCAAATTTTATTTAATCATTGTATGGGGATTGTTGAAATGTATCATGTTTCATCAAAATTGGGTATCAGATGGATTAGTTGTAAAAACTTATAGTTTTCTGTAACTTTTGCTTCTAAAAGCTGAAAGTGGTTGTCACAGATTTTTCATTATTTTGAAGGATATGTGGAAAGACATTTTGTCTAATTTCATGAACATTAGTTGAAATATGGCCAAATAATTAGCAAAAAAAATAAATACCTTTAACCTTTCAAGAATAGCCAAGAAAAGTCAGATCACAAAATTAAGGTATCCATAGTATGGGGCATGTAAAAAGACCCTTGCATCATATCTTATGAATAGGCTGAATTGTAGTATGTTAATGGCCCAAGAAACATTTTATGGCTGTTGTGGAAAAGTATATATGTGCATAGTTTTTTTATCAAAAAAAAAAGGAACAGCGGCTCAAAATATATTTGTGGGCCTTATATATTCAACACCATAAAATCCTCTAAAAAACGTAAATCAGAAAAAAAATAATGAGGTCTTATTGAACTAAGGAACACTGCTACCAAGTTTTAAGTCAATCAGACTCAAGGTGAAGGAATGACTTAAACTTTGACTGTTGGAAAGAAGCATGGACACATAAATAATGCCTACCTTTTTTACTTCCTCCTGAATGTCAGAAGTTATGGTCTACAAAGAATTGGTATTAGCCACCTGTATTAGATAATGGTTTCCTCCAGACATGATGGACACAGTGCATGGCACCTGGAAGTACAGAATGCAAGTGGATGCTTCAGTTTCCTGTACATCAACTTTAACTTCAGAAAGTAAAGGAAAACCTCCTTGGAGTTATAGCAACTTTAATTTCAGAAAGTAAAGGAAAACCTCCATGGAGTTATAGTCTCATTTACTAAGCTCACAGGACAAATCTTGTCACAGATTTTATTTATTTACAAAGTCCTGTCAGCAATTCTCTGGATTTACACTCAGCCCTCTTACCTGTCTAATCTCTTGTTATGATCACATTTTTCCATTTCTTTGTGGATCTGAGTTAGTTCAGTATTGTGCTTTTCAGGATTGGAATCCATATTAAGAGGATTCCTCTAGAACTAAGGATGATCATTGTGCAGTTACCTAGCAAAAGGTGGGAAAGCCTAAGCCCTTTAGGGTATGTATAGGCAGGTTTTATTGCTATCACTTATGGAGTCATGACATATTTGCTGTGTTAAAGGCACTCCATGCTGAGAGAGAATGTTTTTTCATTTATCATATTTAAACATAATAAATGAATGGGATGTATTTATTTTATTTAGGCTAGTTACTTCCTTTATTTATTCAAACCAGTAGTTTTTAGTTCAGTCACAAGTGCTCTTCATATATCCCATCAGGATGATGAAACTGATGTACATTTTTGACGTAATGCAGCAGTTCAATTCAAAACATCATTCTTACTATATATATGCAGATAGATTTGTTTAATTTGTTTATGGATGGGGTTGCTAGGGAGGTAAATGCAAGAGTTTTGGAAAGAGGGGCAAGTATGCAGTCTGTTGTGGATGAGAGAGCTTGGGAAGTGA
>JAUTXX010516322.1:0-11663 GCA_032273605.1 Panulirus laevicauda | reverse complement strand
TATATACACACACATATCTGTGTGTGTGTGTGTGTGTGTGTGTGTATTTCTGTATCCATATTTTGTAATTAGGTTGTAGCTCACAAAACCCATCCTGATAATGTCAATTTATATCGCTTTTGGTTTCCATACTTTTTATGTGCTATGTACTGTTTTTTTTTTCCCCGAGTGTATTTCTTATATACATATTGTGTGCGTATTACATTTAATATCCAAGTTTTGTGACGTAGTTTACATATCACTTACAAACGTGAGGTGAGAAATAGCTATTAGTACGAAATGAAAATGTCGGTGTTTTTAGCCATATTATCACCGTATTCGTGTTTGTATGATCAGAACATGTTGAGGTGCCTCTGGGCGTTTGGCCATTATATTGCATTGTTAGTTCCCTTCGAATTAACGTCGGATATTATGCATGCTTCCCATTGCCTAGCCAGACCCACCACTGGGCTCTTGTTTGAAGAACTGTTTATCTATCGAGAGGGAAGTTGCTACAGCGTGTGGGTTAACCTAACCTGTAACATGATCCAATACAGACTGTTCCTTGATATCACACACGGATCTGAGGGAACGAGGTCGTTATGTGGGGACAAGCTTAGTAGGAGGAGCATGTGGGATGAGGTATGGGGCTAAGGGTGTGCCAGAATGTGTGTTGGGGTGGGGCCAATATTAGGTGGGTGTCGTGCTGGGAGTGAGGTTCATTATATGGGGACTAGCGAGTGGCCATGGGAGGGCCAGGATGTGGGGACGAGTGAGTGGGTGTGGAAGAGCCAGTATGTGGGGACTAGTGAGTGGGTGTGGGAGAGCCAGTATGTGGGGACTAGTGAGTGGGTGTGGGAGAGCCAGTATGTGGGGAGTAGCGAGTGGGTGTGGGAGAGCCAGTATGTTGGGACTAGCGAGTGGACGTGGGAGGGCCTGTATGTGGGGATTAACGAGTGGGCGTAGTGAGAACCAGTATGTGGGGACCAACGAGTGGGCGTGGGAGGGCCAGTATATTGGGACTAGCGAGTGGGCGCGGGAGGGCCAGCATGTGGGGACTAGCGAGTGAGCGTAGGAGGGTCAACATGAGGGGACTAGCGAGAGAGCGTGGGAGGGCTAGTGTGTGGGGCGTTGCGAGTGAGCGTGGGAGGGATAGTATGTGGGGACTAATCAGCATACGTGGGAGGCCAGCATGTGGGGCATAGCAAGTGGGCGTGAGGGGAGTGGGGTGGCAGTATGTGAAAACCAGTGAGTGGGCGTGGGAGGCTGACATGTGGAGACCAGCTAGTGGACGTGGACAGGCCAGTATTCTTTTTTTTTCTTGTCAAAATTGGAATTTTCTGAAGTTTTACATTTCAAATGTAGATAATGTGTGGGTAAATTTACTGCAGTTAGTCTAAACATTTGGAAGGCTAACAGCAAGACCCAGAGGCAGGCCATGGATATGATGGAGGGGCTTATGGAACTGAGGAAAGCTTAAACAAGTACAATTTGCTAAGGAGCTGAGAAAGACTTGTATATATGAAAACAGACTGGTGTGCAGGAGGATGGGGCTGGCCCTGGTGACAGGCTGAAGGCTTACCACGGAACTGACGCTGGAAGTAAGACTCATCATTTGATGATACAATGTCCTTGTCCTTGGTGGGACACTGTCCTTGTCCTTACTGAGAAACTGTCCTTAGTGACTGTCCTTCATCACATAAACACTACTTCAATTGAAATGTGTAAACAGTTGCCCCCTAACCTTAAACGACACCTAAAACAACACAAATGTGAAATACAACCAAATTAACACACACAAAAAAAAGGTCAAGCATTAGGTACAACTTGTGCAGTGGGACTCTGGTGGTGACGAGACGTAACAAAACCTTGACATTTTAGAAGTAAACAAACATAACAACGACTTGGTAGCGGCAAGATACCAGATCATTTTTCGTCTGCTCTTTTGTGTATGTTCATTGGGTGTGCTGTGTACAGCAGTTTATTGCCCTTTCCAGTGATATTGATAGAGATTTCTACAAAGGGAAATGTATGACTTAGAATTTCAGCTGTTGACCCCAAACATAGTGCGCTAAGTGCAAGGAACTAGCTGACCAGATACCAAGCCGGGCGGCGCAACCCTGAGCAGCTTTCCCTCTGATATGCGGGACATCTGGCCCAGGGTGCAAGCCTGAGATTCTCCGCAGTTAATTACCCAGAGAAGATGATACTAGTTGTAAGACATTATGAGACAATAGCTATAATATAAGCAGCAGCATTCAGGACATCATACGAGTGGTGATCTGTGACGAGATACAAGTGAAACGCGAATCTGAGGAGCTTAATGTTAGTCTTTAGAATAATTGTAAAAAATGTGTAAATCATCATTATTGTTAAGCATGTATGCATGCTATGTAGCCCAAAGGAGATGGATTACCTCAATAACCCCCTTTCCCACTCAGTGTGTTACCTCTTTTGAGTGGAGGGATGCGTCACACTTCGGGTCCTGTAATAGTTTTCATCTTAATCACTGACCTTCAACTTCTCAGAAATTTTATCCAAGGTTTTCATCCCTTGTGTGCATTTCACAGTAAAACCTTTCATGTATCTTTATGACATTTGGAAGGAATGTGTAATGCGTATGGCGCACGAGAGTTATGTATGACTTGCATCACCAAATTTTATACGACTACATAACACTAAAATAGGAGCTGAATTTGTCACATCAGAAAAACCATGATAACTGAAAGTTGACTGAAAATGCAAATTTCATAGAAGTGCTTTTCAGCTATATTTTCCTATATATTATATCTATCATCTTGTATAGATGCAATTATTCTGTCTGGGATATGGATAAAATCCACCAGCAGTCAGTAGTCGCGACATACCACTAGTTTTCACTCAGGTAAGCGTGACGGTAAGGCTAGGCACCAGGGCCAGACACTGCACACGGTACCAACTTGCCCGTGTGACTTTATTAAGTAATTAAGTTTGCAGAATCCACATGGTGTTCACGACCTTTGCTCCCCTGATGTTCTTACACTCATTTTTTCCGACCTGCTCAGGTTACTGCGATAATATTTGGTACATCAGTGACAGATGTCTGGCGTATCATTTAACATGGCCATTATTAGTAATTAAAACTTTCATGAGGGTTTAATATCTCGTCAGCTTCACAATGACCAAACCTATGAACGTTAATACCCATGAAGTGTCATATCCACCTTACCACAACCGTATCTGTAAATGGTTCCAGGAAAACTATACCTAGACATGTATGTGTTTGTGTGTTGTTCTCTATTTCTACATGAGGGAGTAAGTCCTACAGTTCTAGGGCCCCTAATGTTAAAGATATCTTTTTGCCATAATGTTCTAAGTTTATGTATCAGTCATTAATATAATGGGAAGCATCAGGTACATCCACACTCCCCATACCGTGTGTGTTCAAGTGAGACATAAGCTTCTGTACTTACAAAAGTGTTTCTTACACTTCCAGTTTACGCAGTAAGTTGGTTCGTCAACCGAGACCAGTTTCTCCATTCACACCACTTTCATCACAAAATACTTCCTCTGCACTCGACCACCCGGTCATTGTGCTAACGTCCACATCAGCCTTGATCAGTTCTCTCGCTTCATTCATCCATCACAACATGGATCCACCTCTTCGTGTACTCTGTTGCTGTGGATTTTCTTTACTAACGTATTATCTGCCAGACATTCCACATGGTCACGCCATCCTGAGACTTACATCTAAGCGAGTTTCAAATGACTATTTCAAACCGTATAATTTTCTCATCTTCCTTTTACCATAATAATAATCTAACCTCCTCATTCTTACGATATTACTCTAGTGCTTTTATTTTCCAACTCTCCTGACCTACGTGCATTATGTTTGGTTTCCAAGCCATACATTAATGTTGACACAGGTACTCCTTCAAGCAAGCTGCTTGTACACTCTACCTATAATTTTTTCTCCCTGGTTTTCTCCATTCACTTAACCTTACAGCGCAACCTCAATTTGTCTTTTCTATTGCACGATTCTACACTCAACTTCAGTTTCCCCACAGCCATCCTCACTAAATTCTTGTCCCAAAGTTTTATGCTCATCCACAATATCCCTATCTTCACCAAACACACTGACTTCCCTTCCCTTTCGAAACTAACTCCTAACTCTTAATCGCATTTACTCTCAGCATCTTCCTCCTACATACATTATCGAACCCGCCCACCATTCTACCCAACCTTTCCTCTGACATAGCTAACAACACATCTTCATCATCTGCATACAAAGACTGCCACAACGTCCATGGTTATCACTCCACAATTACCCCACCTCGTTATCATCTCACTCAGGTCCATATCAAAAGTGAATTGAGGATAAATAAGTGAATAATCAAGTTGTCATCACACATCCCAGACAAACTCCCTGATATATTTCACTCCACTCACTCATTCCACCACATCCTCTCACGTATGCACTCCTTGCATTTTAAAAATCTTACCAACATTAGAGGGTCTTCCACGCCCACCATATAAACTTATAGCTTCCCAATGTGTTTTTATGTTCACTTTACAGGATGCATTTTGTCAATCCATAGAGGCTGCATACTCCTTTTTATCTAAAGCTTTCTCCACTGCTTGTCAAAGAGCAAAAATTTGATCTGAGCACATCCTCTCCTCAACAAGATGTGCATTTATCCTTTCATCGGCTGTCACCATCCTACCACATCTTTGCTCCAGAGGCATGTTCCTCCATGGTTCTTACACTCGCATTCACTCCAGTGGAACAGTTACTGGCTTCGTCCAGTTATCAGGCATTTGGTTATTTTCGCCTGCTTCCATACACCCTCTAAATATCCACCGCACACCTACGCTTTTTGCCATGTCGCTCATCACTACATCTTTACCCTCAGCCTTTACATTGTTTATATGCATTGTTGCTGTTCTTAGTCCCTTCCCTGTAAAGTCCTCCTTTCCCACATATCTGTTTTTCTTTGTCTTCCTGTTTTATCATTCGACACATCTCCTACCTTCGTCTCTACCTCAGGTCCAAAAAAATATTCTCTCTCTAATAAACTCAATCTTTCTTGAGTCATTCATCCACGCTTGTCTAATATACTATCATTCCTAAGAAATACCCTTCTTTTCTTATTTATCTCTTTCCAGAATAGCATCTTATAATCTTGTATATCCCGATTCATCTTTCTTCCAAATCTTCGTTTGTTTTCTTTATAGGTACACTACAGCGTAGATACCCGGCGCTGTACGGGAAGAATATCTGGTAATTATAAACCTTATTTGCCTTTGAGGCCAGGCTTTGGTACGCTTAGATCCTGCCTTTCATCCTCAAGTACTTCCATCAAAATCTGGAGCTGTTGGGTCGTTTATTTTCAGTGATTGTATTGAACTTATGCTTTTGAAAAGCGGACTTTGGCGTCCTCAAAAACGACCTTTAAGGTCAACCTGCCGTAACTTAAAACCTGCCCCAAATTCTGAAGCAACTACACCCAAAATTTGGGGCTTCTGTGTACCACAGTTCGACCGTCAGTGTAACAAATAAAAGCACAAACACGTAAAAATGAGCCTATCCACTCAGGATATGAAGTACCTACATCCGTGCAAGAGCAAAGCACAAAAATGTTATGTAGATAACATCCTTTTAACTCTTCTGTACAGGGTTTTGTATTTTACTGTCTGTGTCCGTTCATTACAGGCAGATATATGTAGCTTCTCCCTCCTAACTATATCCTACTCCTCCACTTACTATCTTAAATCTTCATTTCACCAGGCTGTACTCTCATGGCGTGCCACACGCCTTCTCGGCAACCTGCAATACAGCGTCTTAAAGTGCCTCTACGTCACCTCAGTCTCACTCTGAACTGTTTTAGATCATCTCAGCTTTTTATCTTACTTCTACAAGATGCATTTAACTCTCATTCCTCAATTTTGTCCCAACAAAATACTAACCTACATATTAGTACCATATGATTTGTCAAACCCTCTTTGAGACTACACATTATACTCTCCATCTATCAAATTTCTTCTTACTAAAAACTAACCAGCCATGTTTTGTCTTCCCTGTCCTCCTTATGTCTTTATCATACGCAAATGTGATTAGATTTATGTTTAATATATGTATCTGCATCACTCCACATACTTTTCGTGCTGGCATCATACACTTCTTCCAAGGTTCGCTTCTTCCACTACTTTTTTGCTGTAAAAGTTTTCATAGGTCCTTCCTGAGTTCTTTTAATGTTTCTCAGTCACGTGTGTCATTATAATTACCTGTCTGCACAGTACAGGGAAGGGAGATGCCTGTGTGTAATCACCTATTTGTACGGTACGAGTACGGGATAGGGAGCTCTACACCCTTGGAAACCGATCCACTGAACTTTCCGCACTATCATGCAGCATTTTGTTTAATCTCGTCAACCAGTTTCATCTCAGCTCATTCTGTTCACCGTCTACTCTGATACCGTAGGAATACTTAACTACGTCTTTCTTCCAAAAAGTTTCTTGTTATGGCCTCTTTTAGCTCAAGCTTTGCATCTTCCGAAAAAAACGATGGATAACTTTATGGTCTTAACGTCTCGCTAAACTCAGTCCTTTTAATTCAGGTTCTGACCTCATATACTCTAATGTAGTTTACTTAACAATTCCTTATCCAAGCACTTAAATTCGTTTTAATATTTGCCAGGAGACAGTGTCTTCTTCACAATTCTCCAGAAGTAGAGCTGTCTCTAGTGACAGGTTAGGAACATTTGTCGACCCCATGTCCCTCCTACACACACAGGTACCTGCATCACATTATCCGCCAGATGACGTTGATATCGAGGTCCTTCTTTCCCTGTGCCCTTTCTTCACTGATTTACTCATGTTGAATATCATCAATGATGTATCAGATCAACTCCGGAATTTTAGGTCCCCTTGTAAGTTGACGCCATGCTCCTTCTTTACTTCCCTCGTGACCTTGGCATCATCTTTAAACATTAAGATAAGAGTCCAATCCCTGACAAGTCATTTCCATGGTAAGAAAAAAAATAGTGCTCCTAGGACCAAGCCTTGAATATATCTCAGACAACCCCAATAAATTCCAAGGTTTCTCTTACACATGTCCTTTGTTCTCTTTCACTAACCTAATTTTCTATACATTTATGGAGTCAAGTTATTCCTGCCTGAAGATCCAGCGTCTTACCAATCTCCTACGTTGTTGTGTCAAATGTTCCCTGGCGGTCCAGGGATGCATAGCGTACCTTTCTCAATTGTCTAAAACCAAGCTCGCTCCATAATGAAAGTCTACCTGATTTCATAAAAATGACCTCAGTTCTCTCAATCCGTGTTGTCTCTCCGTTAAGTGGTTCCTCCTCTACAAGTTGACAGCTATTTGCTTTCTGATTAGCTTTCCAGTGTCAAGGAAACTGATCTTCAATTAAGCGCATCTTTCCTACATCTTTATATTATAGGTGGGCGTTACATTTGTCCTATTACACTCTTGGCGATATGACTTCCTTCAGTGACATACTGAACAATACATCAAGCGGTCTGTTAAGATTATCTGCACACTTCTCCAACACGTATGGAGAAACTTCATCAAAGCCATGTTCCTTATTTTGGTAAAGACCCTTTCGTATTCTGCTCGAGTCTTTTGTGGCAGTTTCACAACTTCCAAAGACCTCCCTTTTCCATCTCGCTGTATTTAAGAAAAGTGTTTCCGCTCCTCTTTCCTTATCTTTCAGTACTTATTTCTTGCTTCCTTATCTTTCAACTAATGGATGGCTGTCTCCTCCAAAGTACATCCGTTAGGTCCTTTGGCATTTGACATCTCTTAATGAATCATATTTTCCTCTTCTCCAACCTTACAGTGTATTTTTGCACCTACAGATACCCATGGTCTAACTGTTCATATTAGTTTTCACAAAACTTTCTGTAATACTAATCTATATTACGGTCATGAAACTCCATTTTCCAGTTTTATATTCACCAGAAAATTTAGCTCTTTGTTGTTTTTACGATTTTAATTCCTGTCTATGTTTGGTTCCCTCTTTGGTCTTCTTATAAACTCTATTTATTCACACTCGTGTTGCACGATTATAAATAACTTAATTTCCATTTGTATGAAGATAATGTATAGTAATTATGATGTATCAGCCTCTCTAACATGCTGAGGCAGGAAGTTTTTCTGGGTACAAAGTCTGCCTCTGTGATCCAGCCTATTTCTTTATGAGTGAAAGCTCACATTATTAGAACTTCACCATGCCTTAGGATGCATGTTCTGCTGCTTCTTCCATTATCCTCTGTGTGCCTTCTTTGATGGTGTAGATTTATTCTGGTTCGCTGAAATGCTTAGTATATATGTCTGTTTTTACTTGTGTATATATATCCGTGCCTTTGAAGCTTAGGCGGCCGGTCGAACAAGGGCCCTACCACTCACCACTCAACAGCTTCTTCAAACCACCGTCTCGCTTGAAACCGTGAGACTAGAGCATAGATAGCGCCTCTCTTTTTAAAGTCTCACACCTAGTGGTACAAAACCCAACAGTATGTCATAAACGAGGATTCTGAAAAGGCAGTCTAGACACAGGTAATAATCCATGCACAGGAATTCAGTGACAGTAATAAGAAGACGACGATGCACAACTTGTATGAAAATAGCTATAAAAAAGAGGGAACCTTCCAACCGTTTACTGAGCAGGATTGCCTGTCATGTCAAGCCCACAACTAAGCAATAACATCACATAAACAATATTAGACCCACTGTTTACACTCAAGCTGGCAAAATTGTCAGGCAGTCTCAGCCTGCGGGACGTGCTGTCAGCCGTCACGGCCAACCACATATGTTGAATTTCCAACAGCTGTCTGTCCCTGTGATCGTGGGAAACGACACGTCAGTAATAATATCTCGCCATCCTATGTTGTCCATGTAGTACGTTGTCGTACAAAAATATGTTTTATTAGTCTGTATCAACACGCTAATAGAATTCTTATTTTCTTTACAAAGAACCATGATTCTGGTGACACCGAATGGCCTTGATCTATTTGTACAGAAACACAGAGAAGCGGTATGGAGAAGAACCACGCCGAGCGACAACAGTAAATGTGTCCGACAGCTTTTCTACGTTTACTCCTAGTGTCCGAGTCTGTATTTGGTAGTCAGTGGGGTAAACTTTCTGGGTTGATTGCGTATTCAAGATTCGTGGTCAATATCTAAGAGATTACGATTTTCTTCAAAACTCACGATACAGACTGAAGATTCTCGCTTTCATCATGAACTTTCCGAGTATTAATTAAGTTGATAGAAATGTGATGAAAGGTGAAAAAATAATCGATCCGTTCATTCAGGTATTGGAGCTATTAATGATGATTAACTGAAAGACAGGATGAAACAAGTCTTTGTCAATTCAATAACAAATGAATAAACAGCGATCACTAAACCATCTTCAAAACGGGAACTTTTTCAGATATATTTCACCTATAAATACTCAAATGACTGACCAACTATATTATACATAATGTAAGCACACGAACGCTGTTCACAAAACCTAATCCGTTATATTTAATAAGGAGAAAGAAGATGCCCGAGAGCAAGATTTGCTTAAGCTGAACACTTACCTCACTTTCCCGTGTCAAATTGTCTTTTCACTTAGAATTTCCGCTGTTTGCTTCAAAACACTTCACGGTTAGGTCGATATCTTTGTGGGTGTTGTAGCTCAGAAGTTTCACGAACGTCTTGAAACACCTACATGACATCTATTTATGTCCATTGATCACGATTAAAGGATATCTGTTAATGTCAGACGACGACGAACTAAGCACCAAACAGGATCATATGCAGGGCAGTGTGCGATGCTAGTGGCAGCAGATGTTCCCTGGAGAGATAGGCTGTGACCTCATCGCCGAGCAAGGCTCCGGCCGCTCTGACGACCCGCAGTCAACTGCTGCCTGGCCACCTTCCCCCTCAGCCACCACTCCGCCACCAACACCGCCATTACTCCCATCCGTCGTACTTATGAAGGAGCGGAAGAACGCTCTTGATCAAGATGACATCATTAGTTAGGGGGAGTTCAGCGCATCAAAACCACCCACTTCACCCGTCACAGATATAATTGGATTACAGTTTAATGAAGTTTGGCAGAATTGAAAGATCGCAGTGTATTATTAGATAGTTCTCCGAATGTTTCTGTTTTTGATATGAATACAGATGAACCTCATCTGAATACGCCACATGTAAGGAAATGGTCATTATGAACCGACGCAAGGCGCCCATGGCGTCACTTGGCGACTGTACTTGGACACACTGTCTTGGTCTTACTTATTGTGTCATACGTTCCCAATCAGATGATTTCACCTTCACCTTTTTCTTTCTTTCTTTTTTTGCAAACTTGAGAGAGCCTGAAGCTAAGGTATAAGTGTAAGATTATACGAACAAATTAACACGTGATGTCTGAACCGTCTCGGCAGGGTGCCAGCTCTTACATGTTAATTGCACTCCAGCCATAATTATTCCTCCGGCAACACTCTAACCTGACACTATATCCGACCCTACATAGCTGAGGGACTAACTTTAGAAACACATTAAGGAAAACTGATGTTGAATTTCATACGCAACGAAAAGGTGTACCTTTCAAGGTAGAGTTGATGTTGCTGAACTTAGTGGCCTTGTGTGCTGAGCCAGCCAGAAACTTTCCTTTTCTGTGATTCACACCCACACCAGGCCAGCCTTGCGGGCCACACACATATACAAACCGCGCACATACACAAACACACACATATGCACATAAACACGCTCCTACACGCACGCGCGCGCGTGCGCTGATACAGAAACACACACACACACACACACACACACACACCCACCCACCCACCCACATATGTATCAACACATATACAGATGCACATACGGACATACGTACGCACATACAACAAAGTGTTAACGAGCATCACACCCCTAAGATCACATGGCCTCTCAGTGAGTCACAACACACAAGGATAACGTCAGTATGAATGCTAAACAGACTTAATCACCATATTTGCACATCGCAGTTTTGTATCATTGATATATGTTACTAAGGTTAGCACACTATGTTCCTAGGTTTCGTCATCTACGCTACCGCAACCACAGAGTATCATACTTGTAGTACATATGACCATAGACAACATACGCTTCAGGGCCACGTCATACACTATTACTGTACGTATCATATGCACCATAAAGGCCAGTGCACCTCAAGTATCCTGGTAGGATGTGTCACCGTGGTCTGCTTCTCTCAGGATTATCACAGTGACTGTACAGGTTAACGTGTTCTGTAGTGTAGGTCACCATACTCATGCAGACCACAGATACCAATAGTTACAATGTATATTTCCACACATATCATCATGCAGGTCTTCATGAATGAGATGACCATCGCGGTGCTCCTCACCCTGCACATCATATGCTAGCAGTATGGCCGGCCTACCTTTGTCCCATATCAGCATACGCCGAGAACATCACGCTGTTAATACACATAACCATGCTGACGATGTTCCTAGTTCAGTACGCCTGCACTGGATGCCACTGTCAGTGATACGTTACCTCTACATCACGTCACCAGATTCATACCATGACGCCATTTTTTTACATTCGCGCAGACCAACGTCATTCTCTCTCTCTCTCTCTCTCTCTCTCTCTCTCTCTCTTTCTCTCTCTCTCTCTCTCTCTCTCTGAG
>JAUTXX010516311.1:0-11666 GCA_032273605.1 Panulirus laevicauda | reverse complement strand
TTAACAACCCAGTCATGAACATGATGACCCTGTATTGTAATCTTTAACAACCTAATAATGTACAAGATGTCCCTGTAGTGCACACCTTATCAACCCACTCATGAACACGATGACCGTGTAGTGTTGACCTTAACAACTCAGTCATGAAGATAATGACCCTGTATTGTACACCTTAACAACTCAGTTATGAACATGATGACCCGATAGTGTACACCTTAACAACCCAGTCATGAACAGGATGACCCTATAGTGTTAACCTTAACAACCCAGTCATGAACACGATAACCCTGTAGTTTAAACCTTAACATCCACGTCATGAACATGATGACCATGTACTATAGACCTTAACAACCCAGTCATGAACACGATGACCCTTCATTGTTGACCTTAACAACAAAGTCATGAACAACACGACCCTATAGTGTACACCTTAACAACGCAGTCATGAGCAGGCTGAACCTGTAGTTTAGAACTGAACAACCCAGTCATGAATACGATTACCCTATAAGATACACCTTAACAACCCAATCATGAACAGGATGCCCTGTAGTGTGCACCTTAACAACCCAGTCTTAAACACGATGACTCGCTAGTGTAGACCTTAACAATTCAGTTATTAACACGATTACCCTGTAGTGTACACCTTAGTAACCCAGTCATGAACACGATGAACCTGTAGTGTTAACCTTAACAACCCAGTCTTGACCACGATGAACCTGTAGTGTAAGACTTAACAACCCAGTCATGAACACGATGACCCAGTAGTGTTGGCCTTAACAACCCTGTCATGAACACTATGACCCTGTCGTACTGGCCTTAACAATCCAGTCAAGAACAGGATGACCCTGTAGTGTAGACCTTAACAACCCACTCATGAATACGATGACCCTGTAGTGTACACCTTAACACCCAAATCATGAACAGGATGTCCCTGTAGTGTACACCTTAAAAACCTAGTCATGAGCACTATTACCCTTCAGTGTCGACATTAACAACCCAGTCATGAACATGATGACCCTGTAGTGTACTCCTCAACAACCTAGCCATGAACACGATATCCCTGTAGCGTAAACCTTAACAACACATTCAGGAACACGATGATCCTATGCTGTTGACCTTAACAACCCAGTCATAAACATGATAACCCTATAGTGCACACCTTAACAACCCAGTCATGAACAGGATGACCCTGTAGTGTACACTTTAACAACCCAGTCATCATGAACAGGATGACCCTGTAGTGTATACCTTTAAAACCCATTCATGAACACGATGACCCTATGGTGTACAGCTCAACAAGCCAGTCATAATCACGATGACCTTTAATTGTAGACCTTAACAACCCAGTCATGAAAACGATGACCTTCTATTGTAATCCTTAACAACTTGATCATGGACACGATTTCCCTGTGGTGTACACCTAAACAGCCCAGTCATGAACACTATTACCGTGTAGTGTTAACCTTAACAACCCAGTCATAAACACGATGACCCTGTAGAGTACACCTTAACAAACCAGTCATGAAGACGATGACCCTGTAGTGTACACCTTAACAATCCAATCATGAACACAATGGCCCTGTAGTGTACACCTTAAAAACCCACTAATGGACACGATGACCCTCTAGTGTCCACCTGAACAACCCAGTCTTGAACAGGATGACCCTATAGTGTTAAGCTTAACAACCTAGTCATGAACACGATCACCCTGTAGTGTAGACCATAAAAACACAGTCATGAACACGATGACCCTGCAGTGTATACCTTAACAACCCAGTCATGAACACGATGACCCTGTAGTCTAGACCTTAACAACCCAGTTATGAACACGATGACCCTGTAATGTACACCTTAACAACCCAGCAATGAACAGGATAACCCTGTAGTGTACGCCTTAACAACCCAGTCATGAAAACGATGACCCTTCAGTGTAAATATTAACAACCCAGTCATGAACACGATGACCCTGTAGTATATTTCTTAACAACCTAGTCATGAAGACGATGTCCCTGTAGTGTAAAGCTTAACAAACCAGTCATGAACACGATGACCCTGTAGTATACAACTTAACATCCCCGTTATGAACAGGATGACCCTTTAGTGTACACCTTAACAAACCAGTTATGAACACGATGACCCCCTAGTGTACAACTTCACAACCCAGTCATGAATGTGATGACCTTGTCGTGTAGACCTTAACAACCCAGTCATGAACGCGATCACCTTGTAGTATAGACCTTAACAACCCAGTCATGAACACTATGACCCTGTAGTGTAGGCCTTAACGACCCAGTCATGAACGCGATAACCCTGTTATGTAGACCTTAAGAACTCAGTCGTGAACACGATGACCCTTTATTGTTCACCTTAGCAACCCACTCATCAACATGGAGACATTTTAGTGCAGACCTTACCAACCCAGTCATGAACACGATGACCCTGTAGTGTAATCCTTAACAACCTAGTCATGAACACGATATCCCTGTAGTGTAAACCAAATTAACCCAGTTATGAACACGATATCTCTGTAGTGTTAACCTAAACAACCAAGTCATTAACACGATGACCTTGTAGTGTTGACTTTAAAAACCCCAGCCATGAACACGATGACCCCTTAGTGTACAACTTAACAACACAGTCATGAAGACGATGACCCTGTAGGGTTGACCTTATCAAACCAGTCATAAATACGATGACAATGAAGTGTAAACTTAACTAAGCAGTCATGAACACGATGACCATTAATTTAGACATTAACAACCCAGTCATGAACACGATGACTCTCGAGTGTAATCCTTAACAACCTAGTCATTAACACGATTTCCCTGTTGTGTTATCCTTAACAACCCAGTCATGAACACGATGACCCTGTAGTGTTCACGTTAACAAACCAGTCATGAACACGATGACCCTGTAGTGTACACCTTAACAACCTAGTTATCAACACGATGACCCTGTAGTGTACGTCTTAAAATCCCAGTCATGAACACGATGACCCAGTATGTTGACCTTAAGAACCCAGTCATGAACACGAAAACCTTGTAGTATAGACCTTAACAACGCAGTTATGAACACATTGACCCTGTAGTGACCACCTTAACAACCCAGTCATGAAAACGATGACCCTGTAGTGTTGATCTTAACAACCCAGTCATGTACACGATGACCCTGTATTGTAATCCTTAACAACCTAATCATGTACACGATTTCCCTGTAGTGTACACCTTAACAACTCAGTCATGAAAACGATGACCCTGTAGTGTTGACCTTAACACCCCAGTCTTGAACACGATGACCCTGTAGTAGTGTACACCTTAAAAACCAAGTCATGGACACGATGACCCTCTAGTGTACACCTTAAAAACCCAGTCATGAACAGGATGACCCTGTAGTGTACACCTTGATAACCCAGTCATGAACACTATGACCCTTTAGTGTCGACATTAACGATCCTGTCATGAATATGATGACCCTGTAATGTACTCCTTAACATCCTAGTAGTATACACCTTAATAACCCAGTCGTGAACACGATGAACCTGTAGTGTTGACCTTAACGAACCCTGTCATGAACACTATGACCTTTTGGTACTGACCTTAACAATCCAGTCATGAAAATGATTACCCTGTAGTGTAGACCGTAACATCCCAGTCATGAATACGATGACCCTATAGTGTACACCTAAATAACCCAGTCATGAACAGGATGACCCTGTACTGTACACCATAAAAACCCAGTCAAGAACACTATGACCCTTCAGTGTCGACATTAACAACCTAGTCATGAATATGATGACACCTTAACAACCCGGATATGAACAGGAACACCCTGTAGTATACACCTTAACAACCCAGTTTTGAACACGATGACCCTTTAGGGTAGACCTTAACAACCTAGTCATGAACACGATGACCCTGTAGTGTAATCCTTAACAACCTAGTCATCAACACGTTGTCCCTGTAGTGTACACCTTAACAACCCAATCATGAACACGATGACCCTGTAGTGTGCACCTTAACAACCCAGTTTTGAACTCGATGACGCTGTAGTGTGCATCTTAAGAACCCAGCCATGAACACGATGACCCTGTAGTGTACACCTTAACAACCTAGTCATGAACACGATGACCCTGTAGTCTACACCTTAACAACCCAGCCATAAAACCGATAACCCTGTAATGTAGACCTTAACAACACAGTCATGAACGATGTCCCTTTATTGTACACCTTAAAAACCCAGCCATGAACAAGATCACCCTGTAGTGTTGACCTTAAGAACCCAGTCATGAACACAATGACCCTTAGGTGTAGACCTTAACAACCCGTTCATGAACACAATGACCCTGTAGTGTAATCTTTAACAACCTAGTAATGTACAGAATGTCCTTTTAGTGCACACCTTACCAACGCAGTCATGAACAGGATGACCCTGTAGTTACACCTTAACAACCCAGTCATGAACACAAAGACTCTTTAGTGTAGACATTAACGACCTAGTCAAGAACACGATGACACTCTAGTGTACTCCTTAACAACCTAGTCATAAACACGATGTCCCTGTAGCGTACACCTTAACAACCCAGTCATGAATAGGATGACCCTGTAGTGGACACCTTAAAAACCCAGTCAAGAACACGATGACCCTATAGTGTACATCTTAACAAACCAGTCATGAACACGATCACCCTTAAAAGTAGACCTTAACAACCCAGTCATGAACACGATGACCATGTAATATAGACCTTAACAACCCAGTCATGAACAACATGACCCTGTAGTGTACACCTTAACAAATCAGTCATGATCAGGCTGACCCTGTAATGTCGAACTTAACAACCCAATCATTAATACGAGTACCCTGTAGGGTACACCTTAACAATACAGTCATGGACACGATTATCCTGTAGTGTACACCTTAATAACCCAGTCATGAACACGATGAACCTGTAGTGGTAACCTTCACAACCCAGTCTTTACCACGATGAACCTGTTGTGTAAAACTTAACAACCCACTTATGAATACGATGAACCTGTAGTGTACAACGTAACAAACCAGCCATGAATAGGATGACCCTGTAGTGTCCACCTTAAGAAGCCAGTCATAATCACGATGAACCTTGATTTTAGACCTTAACAACCCAGTCATGAACACGATGACCTTGTATTGTAATCCTTAACAACCTGATCATGTACACGATTTCCCTGTAGTGTACACCCTAACAACACAGTCATGAACACTATTACCGTGTAGTGTTGACCTTAACAACCCAGCCATGAACACGATGACCCTGAAGTGTACACCTTAACAACCCATTCATGAACACGATGACCCTGTAGTGTACACCTTAACAACCCCATCATGAACAAGATGGCTCTGTAGTGTACACCATAAAAACCCAGTCATGAACACGATTACCCTGTAGTGTATACCTTAGCATCCCAGTCATGAACACGATCACCCTGTAGTGCAATCCTTAACAACCCTGTCATGAACACGATGTCCCTGTAGTATTGACCTTAACAACAGATTCATGAAAACGATGACCCTGTAGTGTAGACCTTAACAACCGAGTCATGAATACGATGACCCTGCAGTTTACACCGTAACAACCCATCAATGAACAGGATGACCCTGTAGTGTACACCTTAACAACCCAGTCATGAACACGATGACCCTGTAGTGTACACCTTAACAAACCAGTCATGAACACGATGACCCTGTAGTGTACACATAAACAACCCAGTCATGAAAACGATGACCCTTTAGTGTAAAGATTAACACTCTAGTCATGAACACGATGACCCTGTAGTATATTCCTTAAAAATCTAGTCATGAAGACGATGTCGCTGTAGTGTAAACCTTAACAACCCAATCATGTACAGGATGACCCTGTAGTGTTGACCTTAACAACCCAGTCCTGAAAACGATGACCCTATATTGTAGACTTTAACACCCCAGTCATGAACACGATGACCCTGTAGTGTACTCTCTAACAACCAAATCATGAACACGATCTCCCTGTAGTGTAAACCTTATCAACCCAGTCATGAAGACGATGACCCTTTAGTGTACACCTTAACATCCCAGTCATAAAAACGATGACCCTGTAGTGTATCCCTGAGCAACCTAGTCATGAAAACGATATCCCTGTTGTATTGACCTTAACAAATTAGTCATGAAAACGATGACCCTGTTGTGTACATCTTAACAACCCAGCAGGAACAGGATGACCCTGTAGTGTACACCTTAAAAACCAAGTCATGAACACTCTGACCCTTTAGTGTCGACATTAACAACCCAGTCATGAATATGATGACCCTGTAGTGTACTCCTTAACAGCCTAGTAGTGTACACATTAATAACCCTGTCGTGAACACGATGGAACTGTAGTGTTGACCTTTAGAACCCTGTCATGAGCACTATGATCCTGTCGTACTGACCTTAACAATCCAGTCATGAAAGGTATGACCCTGTAGTGTAGACCTTAACAACCCAGTCATGAATACAATGACCCTGTACTGTACACCTTAAAAACCCAGTCATGAATGGGATAACCCTGTAGTGCACACCTTAGAAACCCAGTCATGAACACGATGACCCTGTAGTGTACACCTTAACAACCCAATGATAAACACGATGGCCCTGTGGTGTGCACCTTAACAACCCAGTCATGAACACGATGATCCTGTTGTGTAGACCTTAACAAACAAGTCATGAATATGATGACCCTGTAGTTTACACCTTAACAACCCAGCAATGAACAGGATGACCCTGTAGTGTACACCATAACAACCCAGTCATGAACACGACGACCCTATAGTGTACACCTTATCAAACCAGTCATGAACACGATGACCCTGTAGTGTGCACCTTAACAACCCAATCATGAGCGCGATGGTCATATAGTGCACACCTTAACAACCGAGTCATGAAAACGATGACGCTTCAGTGAAAACATTAACACCCAGTCATGAACACGATGACCCTGTAGTGTGCACCTTAACAACCTAGTCATGAAGACGATGTCCCTGTAGTGTAAACCTTAGCAACCCAATCATTAACACGATGACCCTGTAGTGTTGACCTTAACAACCCAGTCATGAAAACGATGACTCTGTAGTGTACACCTAAACAACACCGTCATGAGCAGGATGACCATGTAGTGTACACCTTAAAAACCCAGTCATGAACATTATCACCCTTTAGTGTCGACATTAACAACCCAGTCATAAATTTGATGACCCTATAGTTTACTCCTTAACAACCTAGTCATTAACACGCTGTCTCTCTAGTGTTAACCTTGACAAAGAACCCAGTCATGAACACGATAACCCTGTAGTGTAGACCTTAACAACTCAGTCATGAAAATGATGACCCTTTATTGTAGTCTTTAACAACCCAGACACGAACACGATTACCCTGTAGGGTAGACCTTAACATCCCAATCATGAACACTATGACCCTGTAGTGCAATCCTTAGCAGCCTTGTCATGAACACGATGTCCCTGTAGTATTGACCTCAATAACCCTGTCATGAAAACGATGACCCTGTAGTGTAGACCTTAACAACCCAGTCATGAATACGATGACCCTGTAGTTTAAACCCTAACAACCCAGTCATGAAGACGATAACCCTTTAGTGTAAACATGAACAACCCAGTCATGATCACGATAACCCTGTAGTATACTCTTTAACAACCTTAAGAACCCAATCATTAGCACGATAACCCTGTAGTATACTCTTTAACAACCTTAAGAACCCAATCATTAGCACGATAACCCTGTAGTGTTGACCTTAACAACTTAGTCATGAAAACGATGACCCTTTATTGTAAACTTTAACATCCCAGTCATGAACACGATAACTCTGTAGTGTACTCCTTAACAACCAAATCATGAACACGATCTCCCTGTAGTGAAAACCTTATCAACCCAGTCATGAACACGATGACCCTTTAGTGTACACCTTAACAAACCAGTCTTGAAAACGATGACCCTGTAGTGTAGACCTTTACAACCCATTTATAAACGCGATATCCCTATAGTGTAGACCTTAACCAAGTCATGAGCACGATGACCTTGTAGTGTACACCTTAACAACCCAGTCATGAAGACGATCACCCTGTCGATTAGCCCTTAACAACCCAGCCATGAACGCGATCACCCTGTAGTGTAGGCCTTACCAACCCAGTCATGAGCGCGATAACCTTGTAGTGTAGACCTTAACAACCCAGTCATGAACACGATGACCCTTTATTGTTCACCTTAACAACGCATTCATGAACACGGTGACCATTTAGTGCAGACCTTAGGAACCCAGTCATGAACACGATGACGCTGTACTGTAATCCTTAATAACCTAGTTATGAACACGATGTCCCTGTAGTGCAAACCGTATCAACCCAGTTTTGAACACGATATCCCTATAGTGTAAACCTTAGCAACCCAGTCATGAACACGATGGCCTTGTAGTTTTGACCTTAATAACCCAGTCATAAACACGATGACCCTTTAGTGTACAACTGAACAACCCAGTAAGGAACACGATGACCCTGTAGTGCAAACCTTAACGACCCAGTCATGAACGCGATGACCGTCTAGTTTAGACATTAACAACTCAGTCATGAACACGATGACTCTCGAGTGTACTGCTTAACAACCTATTAACACGATATCCCTGTGGTGTTAACATTAACAACCCAGTCATGAACACGATGACCCTGTAGTGTTGACCTTAACAACCCAGTCCTAAACACAATCACCCTGTAGTGTAGACCTTAACAACGCAGTTATGAACACGTTGACTCTGTAGTGTACACCTTAACAATCCGGTTATGCACAGGATGACCCTGTAGTGTACACCTTAACAACCCAGTCATGAACACAAGGACACTGTAATGTTGACGTAAACAACCTAGTCATGAACACGATGACCCTGTAGTGTTGACGTTAACACACCAGTCATGAACACGATGACCCTGTAGTATGCACCTTAAGAACCCAGTCATGAACATGATAACCCTGTAGTGTAGACATCAACAACCCAGTCACGAACACGATGTCTCTTTAGTGTACACCTTAACAACCCAGTCATGAAAACGATGAACCTGTAGTGTTGACCTTAACAACCCAGTCATGAACACGATATCCCAGTAATGTTGACCTTAACAACCTAGTCATGAACACGATAATCCTGTAGTGTAGACCTTGACAACCCAGTCATGAACACGATGACCTTGTAATGTACACTTTAACAATCCGGTCATGAACAGAATGACCCTGCAGAGTATACCCTGAAAACCCAGTCATAAACACGATGACCTTGTAGTGTAAACCTTAACAACCCAGTCATGAACACGATGTCCCTGTAGTGTATTCCTTAACAGCTTAGTCATGAACACGATGCCCCTGTAGTGTATTCCTTAACAACTTAGTCATGAACACGATGTCACTAGTGTACACCTTAACAACCCAGTCATGAACACGATGACCCTGTAGTGCTGATCTTAACAACCCAGTTATGAACACCATGACCGTGTAGTGTACACCTTGAAAACCCAGTCATGAACACGATGACCCTGTAGTGTACACCTTAACAACCCAGTCATGATCACGATGACCCTGTAGTGGAAACCTTAGCAACCCAGTCACGAATACGAGGACCCTGTAGTGTACACCTTAAAAACACGATGACCCTGTATTGTAGACCTTAACAACCCAATTATGAACACGATGAACCCTTAATGTAGAGCTTAACATCCCAGTCATGAAAACGATAATCCTGTAATGTAGACGTTAACAACACAGTAATGAACACGATGACCCTGTAGTATTCTCCTTAGCAACCTAGTCATAAAGACGATGTTTCTGTAGTGTAATCCTTAACAACCCAATCATGAACACGATGACCCTGTATTGTTGACCTTTAACAACCCAGTTATGAAAACGATGACCCTGTATTGTAGACTTTAACAACCCAGTCATGAACTCGATGACCCTGTAGATTGCTGCTTAACAACCAAGTCATGAACACGATCTCCCTATTGTGTAAACCCTATCAACCCAGTCATGAACACAATTACTCTTTAGTGTACACCTTAACAACCCAGTCTTGAAAACGATGACCCTGTAGTGTAGACCTTTACAACCGAGTTATGAACTCGATATCCCTGTAGTGTACACCTTTACAACCCAGTCATGAACACGATGACCCTGTTCGTGTAGACTTTAACAACCAAGTCGTGAACACGATGCCCTTATAGTGTACACCTTTACAACCCAGTCATGATCAACGATGACCTTGTAGTGTAGACCTTAAAACCCAGTTATGAAAGCGATAACCCTGCAGTGTAGACCTTAACAACCCCGTCATGAAGAGAATAACCCTGAAGTATTGAACTTAACAACCCAGTCATGAACTGGATAACCCTGTAGTGTAGACCTTAACAACGCAGTTATGAACAGGTTGACCCTGTAGTGTACAACTTAACAACCTAGTTATGAACAGGATGACCCTGTAGTGTACTCCTTAACAACCCAGTCATGAACACGATGACCCTTAAGGATAGACCTTAACAACCCAGTCATGAATACGATGACTCTTTAGTGTAATCCTTAACAACCTAATCATAAGAACGTGGTCTCTGTAGTGTACAGCTTAGCAACCCAGACATGTACACGATGATCCTGTAGTGTTGACGTTAACAACCCAGTCATGAACATAATGACCCTGTAGTGTAGACCTTAACAACCTAGTCATGAACACTATGGCCCAGTAGTGTACACCTTAAAATCCTAGTCATGAAACGATGACCCTGTAGTGTACACCTTAACAACCCAGTCATGAACACGATGACCTTGTAGTGTACACCTTAACAACCCAGTCATGAACGCGATAACCCTGTAGTGTACAACTTAACAACCCAGTCATGAACACGATGACCCTTTAGTGTTAACCTTAGCCATCCAGTCATGAACACGATGACCCTGTACTGTACACCTTATCAACCGAATCATGAAAACGATTACCTTGTAGTGTACTCCTTAACAACCCAGTCATGAACAGGATGACCCTGTACTATACACCTTAACAACGCAGCTATGAACACGATGACCCTTTAGTGTAGACATTAACAACCCAGTCATAATCACGATAACTCTGTAGTGTAATCATTAACAACCTATTTATGAACACGATATCCCTATCGTGTAAACCTTAACAACCCAGTTATGAACATGATTACCCTGTAGTGTACACCTTAACAACCCAGTCATGAAGAGAATGACCCTCTGTTGTAGAACTTAACGACCCAGTCATGAACACGATGACCCTTTATTGTATACATTAACAAGCCAGTCATCGACACGATGACACTGTATTGATATTCCCTAACAACCTACCAATGAACACCATATCACTGTAGTGTAAACCTTAAGAACCTAGTCATGAACACGATGACCCTGTAGTGTTGACCTTAACAACTCAGTCGTGAACACCATGACCCTGTAGTGTACACTTTAACAATCTGGTCATGAACAGAATGACCCTGCAGTGCACACCTTAAAAACCCAGTCATGAACACGATGACCCTGTAGTGTACAGCTTAACAACCCAGTTATGAAGTCGATGACCGTTAAAGGTAGACCTTAACAACCCGGTTATGAAC
>JAUTXX010516300.1:0-11666 GCA_032273605.1 Panulirus laevicauda | reverse complement strand
CTATGATTATTTCAAGAATAGGAGTGTTTGAGTATTGTATCTTCCAATTTTAAAACAAAAAGTTTTTTGAGCTAAAAAATACCCTGAACTATTACCTTCAATTTTTGTCATTTTTCTCGGAAAAATAGATTTCCTTTAAAAACATACTATAGGAAGTATTTTTCATGCTGAATACAAATCTGATGTTAGAATATCGTTTAGTCATCTTTAAGACATTCAGTTAAGCTGTTAATTGAAGTCAATTTTAAAATGTTTTCTGATCCTTTGCATCGTATTTACTGGGTATGAATCGGTAACTGAGAGCATTATGATGTATTTTCCATAAGTATTTCAAGTGTAGAAGTGTTTTAATATTTCTATCTTTCAATTTTGAAACAAAAAGTTTTGGAGCCAAAAAATTCACTAAAGTATTAACTTCAATTTTTGGCATTTTTTCCAGAAAAATAGATATCCTTTAGAAACTCATTACGATAAGTATATTTCATGCTGAATAGAAATCTGGTGTTGGAATGTCGTTTAGTCGTTCTTATGACATTCATTTAAGCTGTTAAATGAATTCGATCTTAAAAATTTTCTGATCCTTTGCATCGTATTTACTTGTTATGTATCGGTGATTAAAAGCATTATGATATATTTTCCACGATTACTTCATGTATAGAAGTGTTTGAATATCTTATATTACACTTTTAAAACAAAAAGTTTTTTGAGCTAAAAAATACACTGAACTGTTACCTACAATTTTTGGCTTTTTTCTCAGAATAATAGATTTCCTTTAAAAAAATATAATAAGAAGTATTTTTGACTACAAATCTGGTGTTAGAATATCGTTTACTCGTCTTTTTGACATTCAATTAAGCTATTAAATGAAGTCAATTTTTTTATATTTTCTGATCCCTTCCATCGTATTTACTGGGGATGTATCGATGACTATGAGCAATATGATATGTTTTTTATGATTATTTCAAGAATAGGAGTGTTTGAGTATCTTATTATTCAAATCTAAAACAAAATTTTTTTTGAGCTAATAAATACCCTGAACTATTACCTTCAATTTTTGTCATTTTTCTCGGAAATATAAATTTCCTTTAAAAACTTACTATAAGAAGTATTTTTCATGCTGAATACAAATCTGATGTTAGAATATCGTTTAGTCATCCTTACGACATTCAGTTAAGCTGTTAATTGAAGTCAATTTCAAAATGTTTCTGATTCTTTGCATCGTATTTACTGGGTTTGAATCGATATCTGAGAGCATTATGATATATTTCACATGAGTTTTTCAAGTGTAGAAGTGTTTGAAAATTCTATCTTTCAATTTTTAAACAAAAAGTTTTGGAGCCAAAAAAAACAAAATTCGCTGAAGTGTTAACTTCAATTTCTTGGCATTTCCCAGAAAAAAAAATTCCTTTAAAAACTCATTTTGAGAAGTATATTTCATGCCGAATACATATCTGGTGTTGGAATGTCGTTTAGTCGTTCTTGTGACATTCATTTAATCTGTTAAATGAATTCAATCTTAAATATTTTCTTATCCTTTGCATGGTATTTACTGGGTATGTATCGGTCATTAAGAGCTTTATGATATATTTTCCACGATTATTTAATGTATAGAAGTGTTTCAATATCTTATATTTCAATTTTAAAACAAAAGGTTTTTTGAGCTAAAAAATACAATTTTTGGCATTTTTCTCAGGAAAATAGATTTCCTTTAAAAACTCACTATAAGAAGTATTTTTCATGCTGAATATAAATCTGGTGTTAAAATATCATGTAGTCGTCTTTATGGTATTCAATTAAGCTGGTAAATAAAGTTGATTTTAATTTTTTCTGATCCTTTGCATCGTATTTACTGGGTATGCATCGGTGATTAAGAGCTTTATGATATATTTTCCACAATCATTTCATGTATGGAAGTGTTTGAATATCTTATATTACAATTTTAATACAAAAAGAATTTTGAGCTAAAAAATACACTGAACTTACCTTCAGTTTTGGCATTTTTCCTCAGAAAGATATATTTCCTTTAAAAACTATTTATAAGAAGCATTTTTTACGCTGAATACCAATCTGGTGTTAAAATATCATTCAGTCGTCTTTATGATGTTCAATTAAACTGTTAAATGAAGTCAATTTTAAGTATTTTCTAATCCTTTGCATCCTACTTACACTGTATACATCGTTGACTAATTATGATATATTTTCCATTAATATTTCATGCATAGAAGTGTTTGAATATCTTATCCTTCAATTTTAAAACAAAGCTTTTTTCAGCAAAAAAATGACCTAAACTATTGCCTTCAACTTTTGGTATTTTTCTCGGAAAAATAGATTTCCTTTGTAAACTTACTAAAAGAAGCATTTTTCATGGTGAACACAAATATGCTCTTCAAACACCGTTTAGTCGCCTTTATGACATTCAATTAAGCTGTTTAATGAAGTCGATTTCAAAATATTTTCTGTTCCTTTGCATCGTATTTACTGGTTATGTATCGGTAACTAAGAGCATTATGATATATTTTCCATAATTTTTCATGTATAGAAGTGTTTCAATATTTCATCTTTCAATTTCGAAAAAAAAAAGTTTTTGGAGCTAAAAAATACCCTTTAATTTTTGGCATTTTTCTCAGAAAAATAGATTTCCTTTAAAACCTCATAATAGGAAGTATTTTTCATGCTGAATACAAATCTGGTGTTAGAATATCGTTTGGTCGTCTTCATGATATTCAATTAAGGTGTTGCATTAATTCAATTTTAGATATTTTCTGATCCTTTGCATCGCATTTACTGGGTATGTATCGTGACTAAGAGCATTATGATATGTTTTCTATGATATTTCAAGAATAGAAGTGTTTGACTATCATATATTCTACTTTTAAAACAAAAAGTTTTTTGAGCTAATAAATACCCTGAATACTTTAATTTTTTGGCATTTTTCTCAGAAAAATAGATTTCCTTTAAGAAATTACTATAAAAAGTAATGTTCATGGTGAATACAAATATGCTGTTCAAACATCATTTAGTCGTCTTTATGACATTCAATTAAGCTGTTAAATGAAGACAATTTCAAAATGTTTTCTGCTCCTTTCCATCGTATTAACTGGGTATGAGAGCATTATGATAAATTTTCCATAATTATTTCAAGTATAGAAGTGTTTGAATATTTCATCTTTCAGTTTTGAAACAAAAAAATTTTGTGCCAAATCCCCTAGAGTATTACCTTCAATTTTTGGCATTTTTCTCTGAAATAGATTTCCTTTAAAAACTCATTATTAGAAGTATGTTTTATGCTGAATACAAATCTGGTGTTAGGATTTTGTTCAGTCGTCTTTATGACATTCATTTAAGATGATAAATGAATTCATTATTAAATATTTGATCCTTTGCGTCGTATTTACTTGATATATTTTCTATAATTGTTTTAAGTATAGAAGTGTTTGAATATCTTATCTTTCAATTTCAAAACAAAAAGTTTTTTGAGCTAAAAAATACCCTGAACTATTACCTATGATTTTTGGCATTTTACTCATAAAATAGATTTCGTTTAAAAACTCTATATAAGAAGTATTTTTCATGCTGAATACAAATATGGTGTTAGAATGTTGTTTAGTAGTCCTTATGACATTCAGTTAAGTTGTTAAAGTAGTCAATTTCAAAATGATTTCTGCTCCTTTGTATCGTATTTACTAGGTGTATATATCGGTAACTAAGAGCATTATGATATAAATTCCAGGATTATTTCAGGTATAGAAGTGTTTGAATATTCTATCTTTCAAATTAGAAACAAAAATTTTTGGAGCCAAAAAATACCTTTCAAGTTTTATCAGATAAATAGATTTTCTTTAAAAACTTATTATGGGAAGTATATTCTATGCTGACTACAAATCTGGTGCTAGAATAGATGAAGTCAATCTTAAGATATGTTCTGCTCCTTTGCATTGTATTTACTGGGTATGTATCGGTAACTAAGAGCATTATGATGTATTTTCCATGATTATTCCAAGTATAAAAGTGTTTGAATGTCTTATCTTTCAAGTTTGAAAAGAAAAGTTTTTTAAGCTAAAAAAAAAAAATACCCTGAACTATTACCTACAATTTTTGCTAATTCTCAGAAAAAAATTATTTCCTTTAAAAACTAATTATAAGGATTATTTTTCATGCTGGTTACATATCTGGTGTGTAGATGTCGTTTAGTATTCTCATGACACTTATCTAAGCTGTTAAATGAAGTCAATTCAAAGATATCTTTTATTCCCTTGCATCGTTATTACTGAGTATATATCGGTAACTGAGAGCATTATGATATATTTTCAACCATTGTTATTTCAAGTATAGAAGTGTTTTGAATATCTTATCTTTCAGTTTTGAAACAAAAAGTTTTTGGGGCTAAGAAATACCCTTCAATTTTTGGTATTTTTCTCAGAAAAAAAGGTTTCCTTTAAAAACTCATTATAAGAAGTAATTTTCATGCTGAATACAAATATGGTGTTAAAATAACGTTTAGTTCTCTTAATGACATTTGATTAAGCTGTTAAATGAAGTCAATTTTAAAATGTTTCTGCTCCATTGCATCGTATTTGATGAGTATGTATCAGTAAATGAGAGCATTAGGATATATTTTTCATGATCATTTCAAGTGTAGATGTGTTTTATTTTTTAATCTTTCTGTTTTGAAACAAAAAGTATTTTGAGCTAAAAAATACCCCTAACTATTCAGAGGCTTATCTAGGGGAAATACCGCCTATAACAAGCACTGAAATTGCGCCCCTGGTTTGAGTATAAATGTACATAAAGTGGATGCATGTGAAAATATATAGTGCATTTATAATCTGTTGAAGAATTAGGCCAAACTTAAGTTTATATAAACTCTTAAAGACTTAAAGTTAAAGACTTATTTGATCAAAATTGTAACGTAGAAGCGGTAATGCAACTGATAGTAGCAAAATATTATTATAGTTGAAAAGAACGCGAGTTTCTTTTTTATCTCACAAAACCAAACCGTTAAAAAAATGTCATTCGGGTAGCCTATCCCAAAGAAACAAAACCTGTTGAGTGGTGCCCCCCTTCAAGTGGCGCCCAGGGCACCTGCCCTACCTGCCATACCCTAGATACGCCACTGCAGATGATCTGTTTCTTCTGAACACACATTTGACGCAGGGATGACTTGCATCCTATCGTGACGCGGAATTAATGATGCTAGACTTGGCGTTTCAGGGTTGCGGTGGAGATTCTGGCTTTCAAAACATACAGCATATGATAACCTATGAATTCATCAGCACATGTTCATCACTACGTGCGTATACTTTCTCTGTGGTCAATTTATGTTCGTGATCTGTGCTGGAAAGATTAACTCCATCTCTTGATCTCATTTCCCCGTTAATCCTCTAGTCTGGAAGAGATAATCTCCACGAGCCTTAATATATATTATCAATTGTCAGAGAACTCTAGGATATGCAAAAAATAATGCATTTGCAGATTGTATGTCGGAAATTTTTTTTGGAAAACCTCAATTTGAACCTGTCAACAGATGTACGCAAGATCTGTTGCGTGGATCAGGTCTTGTCTCTTGTACCGTCATCACCATTATTCTGTACCGCCACAATCGTCAGGTCCCCTGTTATACACAGTCACTACCGACTTGTCGTAACGGGATCGGTATTTCGACGCGTCGTACAGTTACGCCCTCTGCTACGTCCAGTGGATGACTCGCCAAGTTCACGGATTCTCTCTCTCTCTCTCTCTCTCTCTCTCTCTCTCTCTCTCTCTCTCTCTCTCTCTTTCCATGCAAGCAAGTTCTCTAATAGTCTTCATTTGTTTGGTCATTTTCTACTCGCTTGATGTTGCAATGCAGCGTTTGATTAAGGCTAAGACATGAGAGATGTGGCTGGAACAGTGTGAAATAGAAGCAATATGGGTTTCAGGCTGGAACGGTATCTTGCAGGTTTGAGCCGACCTCAGCGCAACGCTGCCGGGGTTTGTGGTTTGTGGTGTTGATGGACGAGAGTTTGATAGGCTTTGGGAGTCCAGGTGGCTAGTCTGTAGGTCGAGGTGGCTAGGTTGTAACAGACCAGGTCCTGGCTGTAGAAGTCTTCTTTGTTAGGCTGTCGGAGTCCACGTAGCCAGGCTGTAGGAGTCCAAGCAGCTAGACTTTACGAGTCCAAGCAGCTAGGTAAGTTACGAGAGTCCATTTGCCAGGCCATGAGAGCTCATTTACAGCAGTCCGAATGACTTGTATGAATTTAAGTATCATAATGAGTCTTGAACTTCAAATAAGAACGAACCACACCGTTGGGTCGTGAGGTGAATCGTCTGCTTCCGGACAACTCTCTTGCCACTGCCTACCATACTCTTTCAGACACGATTCAATTTGTGGACCTGTTCCCCCGTACACGGTCCACCGTGCATGAAATGATTTATATACTTCCAATGCCCTTCGTTATACGTTGGTGTGGTAATAAGATTCCTGGTAAATTATCGTAACTTGAGAAAACTAGTGTTCGCTAACCGCCACTGCAGTTCACTGCCTGACACTGGAACTCGCTGCTGGGTAAACTGTCTAGGAGGAAAAGAACAAGACTGTCATCTCCGACCTCATGCGTGTCACGCAACCCGATGGCCCTGACTCACATTGACAGGGAGACGAGAGAACCTCCCTGACCCACAATGACAGAGACGGGAGGACCTCCCTGACCCACTGACAGATTGACGGGAAGACCTCCCTGACCCACTGAGAGAGAGAGAGAGAGAGATGGGAGGACCCCCCTGACCCATACTGACAGAGAGACGGGAGGACTTCCGTCACGGTCCTGGTGTGAACTGGACCGCAGACTGAGCACTTTAAACACCCCAAGACGTTCACGAGTAAGTTCCAACCACAACGGAAGTTGAATCGAACAGTTTCTTTAAGACTTGTTCCCACGTGTGAACTTTATCTTGTAAATACTTGACAGATATTTTGCCTCTCTCTCTCTCTCTCTCTCTCTCTCTCTCTCTCTCTCTCTCTCTCTCTCTCTCTCCACTCGTAGGTACTTCGTGACTCGTGAGAGACTTCATGATCAGCAGGTATACAGTGTTGTTGGTTTGTTCAGCTGGCATCTTGAGAAAGCTGGTGACGAGAGAGAGTAAGATGATACACGAGATAATGTCTCAATTGCTAGAATAGTAGGTCGGTCGTCTAGCTTAGGAAAAATATCAGCGGTCGAGTTTAAAAAGAAGAAAAAAAAACGGGAGATGTTCTCTAGGTCATTATATTAGTGATTCAAACGATTAGATAGAATTGTGTTGACTTATGATGAACTATCATTCACTCATTTGTCAGTCTGCCACATACGACTGTTTTGATGACAACCATCTCCTCGGAAATCACATTAGACTCGAATGCTCCCTACGAAAACACAGAATAGTGGAAGCCATTAGTTTGATCTTAGAACGTACGTATGTAGGGATTACATATGTTCATCTTAACATTAAGACTTCTGTGCATTTCTTATCAAGATGCATCATGCTTATGCAGGTAGAGCTGCAGGCTTGCATGAGAGAAGAAGGGATCATAACACTTTCCCCACATAGACACGAGCATTTACTCCTACAAAGTGGCTTACTTGGCTTACTTATCTGTACCGTGTGGAGGGTTGTGCCTCCTTCTCTACAGAAATTCCTGAGGAGCATATTAAAGCAGAGAGCTCTCGTACCTTATGTACTTTTTTAATGGTATGATCATCCCCAGTGCTGTACTCCCTTCCTGTACTATACATAAATCATGACACACACACACACACACACACACACACACATACACACACACACACACTTCTCGACCCTAATCGTTCGCTGGATTAATAAGTCCATAACCACTTGAGGTTTCAAGTTTAGGCCATCGTACGAAAAGTTCGTGTCGCTGTGTTCAGGGGTCGCAATGTCGTCCTCGAGAATCTCACCGTCGTCCTCAAGATGTAAAGAGTGATTCTTCCTCTCTGTCGGCACGACGACGGAGCGACAAACTTCCTCCTGCTGCTGCGGGCGACGACGAGAGAAATTATAGAAAGTTGTCACCCCGCGCACCATAGTTTGCCTTTCTAAATAAGACTCCTGGCTCCCCACTCTACCTACACTTGTCTCACACTGTGCGATCCTCGCCTCGAAGACCTTTAGCTTTTCCTCGTCATTTTACTGAAAGACAATCGCTCTCCATACGCAAAATATTATTCTAATTACTTCCGGCTACAATTAGAACTGGCTAATTTTCATTACATTTACGTATGAGTAAACACGAAAGAGTGTAATTTTCGTGCTGTGTGTAGCGTCGAAACTTTTCATGTTTTGTCTTGGAACACTTACTGCTGGTGGAGGACTTTCTACCCTAGTTTCACAAGTATGTTACAGGAAGGAGAAGACTGTATGCTGAGATAGGCTATATGCTGACACAGGCTGTATGCTGACATAGACTGTATGCTGACATACTTATGATGACTGCATGATAGCACAGATCGTATGCTGACAAGATTGTATGATGACATATGCTGTATGCTGACACAGGCTGTATGATGACAGACAATATGCTGACGCAGTCTGTATGATGACAGACAATATACTGACACACACTGTATGCTGAAAAGTCTGTAAGACTGTCAGAAGGCACTCTACAACAACAACAACAACAAAATACTGGCCAACATTAATTAGGATTTCTTCTCATTTTGTGTGCTTTGCTGTTGGACCAGACGAAGGGTTGCATGTAAAAACTCACCTCGTAACAAATTCTACAAACTGCAAACGGCATATGACAGAACACATGCTGCGTATTGCCGCACGCCACAGACTTCCGTGATGATCTAGGATTCAGATTTAGATTATTACAACCGTCAGATATACTCTTTTGTCTTTTTCCTGTAAGGGTCGGACATGACACGGCCAAAACTTGCCTTGGGTTAAAGGAGGACAGAGGAAGAGAAAGAACGAAGTAATTAATCGGTTTGTTCTGGTGTTCGTAAACCCTGACTCTTGCTGAGAGAAAGCTGATAGGAAGAGAGGAAAGTGAAAGAAGGAAGAGAGCTCCAAAGCCTCGCTGCTCGGAGGAAGGAGCGGATATCATAACGGTCAATCCTCGTGTGGTTGGCCTCCACACAAAAACTATGTTTATCGTTAAGTCTGGTCCATTAGTGAGACACTGTAATGGGAGCCGTGGCCGCCGACGGGAGCAACTCGTCCACAGTAGTGTCACGCGTTGGTATATATATAGACCGATGCACCAGGGCTGCCTCCTGCTTGAAGTGAACCGTGGGATGCTCGTGTTAACCCAGCACCGAGACGATCGTGATATGATTGAGCTGTTGTTACTGACATTCGAATAAGAAAAAAAAGAAGAAATAACTTTCCCGTCAATTCTCCTCGACTTCGTGCAAGACTTGTGCATTTAAGATAGAAGTTCCTAAACAGATTTTGTTAGTAAAACTAAAGTTCCTGTGTTCTTTTTTCCAAGATCTAGAGATCCAAGAAGTCTAGATGGTTAATGATGGCATTCGAGAGAGCAAACTAGATTTAGTTTGGTGTTCCAACGTACGTCAGATGTCTACCTGTATGGTTTTTGAAAGACTCTGTAAAAGCTCTAGATACCGCGGGAAGCGTGGCTGCCAGGAACCTCTGTCGTTCCACTGGGTTATGTACAGATCTCGTACCCAATGTTATAAATCCTGATCTTATAGTATCATTTACAATGTTAGTGACATGTAGGTACGTGTGTATTCATGACTCTTTGGGTGTGTATGATAACGGGAAACAGTTGGAGGATGTTAATTACCAAGCAGCACCACCGCATAACCTCTGCAACGAGAAGCTCCCTCTGTGCGGCAGGAGGCTGGAAGTGGCTCGTGTTTCCTCGCGTCAGGTGTGAAACGAGGCGAGTGAACCCATATCGATAAACAGGAAGGTACTGGAATCCTTCTGTTGTCGCAATAGTGTCGGTGAATACCATTTGCCATGTGTTCGTCACACCAGCAGCGTAACAGGTACACCAGAGAGTTACCACTTAGAATAGATTGGTCTCACCAGCGTTATAAAAGGGTGTCACTTATGAAGTGTCTTGTTTCAACGATATAAGCAATGGCAAAGAAAGACGGTGCTAATAACCCACACATTGGCTGCCGGTTTCTCAGTCCACAGATATACAACCTCTCCGTCTCACATACAACACTTACCTCACACGACTCGTTCTTCTTAACTATATCTTCCTACGGTGAGTACTACGCGCCATCCCTGCCATTTGGCAGCATCTCACAGTAAGCACACACCGTGTGCTACCCCCAGTTGTGTTTACCGATGACCAAGCAAACGTTCCCTCCCGGAGCACTTCTGCTGGAGTGCCTCAAGGTACCCTTTTCCAGCCCCTCAGGAAACGCTGCTTCAGTTAGACTTTCGCTGTCACAACAACACTTAGTGTTGGACCTCCTCCGTGGATCTCTCGTGTTGTGTAATGCCAGTCACCTTAACCGATAATTTCTAAAAAGAAATTCTTTCCCAGCAGCGAATCGTCTGTGATTGAAGAGCGGTTAGGCCAGCGCATGCGCGACGATCCCTCGAGCGAACGAGCGAACACCATCGTTTACTTTCTGAAAGTCGTACCGCTGGGACTTCAGTCGAGTCCCACCCCGCTCAGACGACACACGTGAACCACAGTGCTCCTATATAGACCAAGACCTTCCTCCTCCACCATGGTGAGTGCGGTCCTACCACATCCCTACAAGAAATCTTACGTTTTTTCAGCTATAAATACCATCAATGGCGGAACATCCCTTGCCTCATATGATGATCTGTTGACTATGAAGTAGAAATCTTTGAAGCCAAATTATTTCCCCGGAGGTACAGTATTCCTCGAACACAAAATGTAGTGCATTCTCAAGTCATCAAGTGTGGTTTATAAGTGTTTCATCAAGTAGCTTTAAGTACTGACCCGTGTGGGTGCGGGGACCAGGGGAGCAACGAACCCAGGACCATCAACTGTTACGCCGGACGGCAACACCCCCGCCAGCAGGAGGAAGATGACTAGTGGCCTTCACCGTGAAGTCTCTGGAGGCCAGTCGAGGTCACCCGTGTTTCAGATCCACTCGCTGCGTTCTGTAGCTTTAGATCAGACGATTATCACTGTGGTAACGACCCTCCCCTTCACGTACATGGCGACAACGTCCTTATTTTCCCGCCATAATCCCTATCAAAAGACATTCTCCGTCAGGAGTGCTCTCACGCATCGCCTTCCACGGATATAACTTTCTATGTGATAGTAATTCCAAAAACGACTGATTTAAGCTAAAGAAATGAACGCTTCTCGCCACATAGCTTGTTTCTTCCAGTGACTCAGTAACTTGGAGTTGATAAGCCTTTGATAATACTAAGCCTGAAGGAGTCAGCATATCATTTTCTTCCTTAGATATCGTTCTAACGTAATGCTGACGTACGGATTTTCAAACGTTTGCTCTAAAAAAAAAAAATCGAAAAGAGATTTCTCTTTATCCCACGTTCAGAGAGAGAGAGAGAGAGAGAGAGAGAGAGAGAGAGAGAGAGAGAGAGAGAGAGCAGAGGGCTCAGCACATCGCCTTAGGGGCGCCCATTTCCTTGGGGGGGAAGTCTACGCTTTCTACCACCTGCGAGTGTTCAGTCATCCCCACCACCTCCTCACG
>JAUTXX010516289.1:0-11666 GCA_032273605.1 Panulirus laevicauda | reverse complement strand
TATATTCCACGTTAAAATCATCTTTTTTCCCACAAAGGTAAATAAGAATCATACAAATCATTGAAAGTTTATATCACCAGCTGACCATACATATGTACAATAAAATCTTCTTGTATCTATATGCTACAGGTATTCACTGTATATTATTTACTGAAAGGATGGGTACAGGATACAGGGGCACACATACGTGATTTGTAAAAAGAAACTACAGTAAACCTGTATTAAAAAAAAAACAGAATAATACTGCACAGAATATTGTATGCAAATCATGGTATACAAATTAGCATATAAATTGAATAATCAAAATAAAATGAAACATGATACCAATTCATTACATCAGTGAAGATATTGCAGTACAAGGATATTTACCTGCAGTGGTACATGATCTGCCCAGAGGTGTATAATACTGCTGAGAGAGAGAGAGAGAGAGAGAGAGAGAGAGAGAGAGAGAGAGAGAGAGTTTGATTGAGGAAATTGTACATCATTTCTACCATCACCTTTTTCAACAACCATTCCAGCTGTTATACAGTGTGTGTGTATGATCACTGTTTATGATTATTAATTGTGTGTTACTGGGAAAGAGAGTTTTATGTGTTGCCTCGTCTCATAACCTTGTATGTATGCCATGTCTTTACTGTTATACACAAACACACACACACACACACACACACACACACACACACACACACACACCTATTAACAAGTTCCGAGGGTAGGATGAACAACTGGGTTGTCTGTGGGCCGAATGCTGCTTACACAACAAGATCTCAGACACCTGGAGACCTCCCAGCGTAGAACCCATCCTGAAAACCTTCAAACCACCGAACTGCCAATCCCCTTATCGCTCTGTATAACTGTTGTTATCAGTATACAAACATGAACTGAAACATCCCGGGATCACCAGCTGAGCGAGATATTTATACCTAATTGTTCGTAAATCTCAGACAACACGTCCTGGGTGTCTGCAGCCAACCCAACCCACATACTGCTAGAGGGAGTAGAGATAAGGACAGTATGTGACACTGTCATGTGACACTTCTTCACACAAATCATATGTACTTAACTCTATCCTCCACAACAATGAATGCCAAGCCAGACTCTAACACGGAAGTTTCACTTTTAAGAACCTTAAGCACCACAGTGGAGTTCCCCTGTGGTGCAGTTCTTTCTCCAACTCTTTTCAGTTTCTTCCTACATGACCTAACATCACCTTCTACACACCACTGGATGAAAGTCCTCTCATGCACAGACAACCTCACAATCACATCACAACCCTAATGTTACTCTAGCAACTACAAACATTCAATACACAATCATAATATTCTCTCAGCCATAGTCTGAATCACTACAGAGTTCCCAGGTCACTCACTTAACTTCCACCTACCTCAATCTTTCTTCGTCCAACATCCTCTCCTTCAATCATTAGTAGTAACCTCTCCTACCGTACTATATGACACATATGACACACACGTGACATTCACTCCCCACATAACAAACATCAAAACAGAAGCCGTAAATAAACTACACTTCCTCACAACACTTACTTGCACCAGTAGTTTTGGACAAGGGGAAGAATCCCTCAGTAATGTTCGACAAACAACACATCTGCCACACCTTAAACTACGTCTCACCTGCGTCGTCATCAACATTGCCAAAGGCAAATATACCACAGTTGCAAACCATACAGAACAGAGCATCCAGAACAATCACCAGCTGCCTAACACCACACAGAACAGAGCATCCAGAACAATCACCGGCTGACTATGAATCACAAACATTTTGCTTGTTTTTTAATCTGCTTCGTCCATCAATGGATTATCTGCAGGTTAACAGTCATACTACTGTCAGCTGTCCACTGGCACTTACATCATCAGCATAAAGAAAACGTAGTTACATCAGAATATCAGGAAAAGATTGTGCAGGATAAGAAGAGATTATCACAACGAAAATAACACGAGAAAATAACCAAAACTGATAAGCACTCGCAGAGTTAAAAGGGAATGAGAGATAACGAAGTGATAAAGAGGATCATAAAAAGTGGGTTAAAACAAATAAGTTACGAAGTAAAATTAGGAAGCGATATATGTAACATAATCCTCAGAGAGTAGAATGTGAGGGCCGAAATGGACCCAATTACTTTACATACCCGACAACCTATTATTCTTTTGGGTTTATTTACAGAGAAGACGGAGAATATCGACCAAGATAACATCTCATTATTGGTGACATTTAAGCCTTATCGTCTCAGTATCTGATCTGGTTCTAGTATAATGAACCTGATGCCAAATTCCCGTCATGTTTTGGACGAAGTTTAATGGTCCATCAACATGGTTGGTCCATATGGCTGAGACTATGTTTGTATCCCACTTCTTGCTGGCACGTGTGATATAAATCTGTGAGTTTCTGGCGTTCTCTGAGACGCTTAAACTTGAATAATCTGGACAAACGTTTCATTTAAATCTTGTTTAATATGTTTATGAGATGAGAAACTTTTCCTCTTTGAATGTTGCTCAGTAAAACAATGTAGTGTTGATTATCACATCTTTTTCACCAGTTGGGAGTCATAAGAGCTTGTGGTGGTGGTGTATTTTTCTTGAACACGATTGTGTCACTCTTGAGCACAACTAAGTGTACGACCTGTAAGTGTGATGGACTGGCGTTTGACCTAACCCTTAAGGGTCGTGATCAAGGGTTGTGCCGTCCTGTCCAAGAGATTATAGGGAGGAAACGTATGGTAGGAACGATAGGCTGGTCTGCATCTAGAGGATAAATGGGGATGGAAGAATGGGGGCTGAAGTGAGTCACACGATGGAAAAGGGGTTAAGATGGCCAAGTGGTCCAAACTGTGTTGTATGGATGCGAGCTGAGGGCCCTGAGGAAATAGGAGAGGAGGAGGAGGAGGAGGAAAGCGTTGGTTATAGTATGACTGAGGATGAAGTGTGGTGTCAGACAGGTTTACTGAGCGAGGATGAGGGAAGAGGGACTCACAGGGAGGATCTACGTGTCAACAGTGGGAGGTAATACCTATATACTCGTAGAGAGATGTTATCTGAGGAAGCTCTGGGTTATAGGAGCCGGAACATTCGGGAGGTCGAGAGGAGCAAGTTGGACAGGATGAATTGGAGCAATGTGGTATATGGGGGTCAACGGTCTATCAGTGGACTGAGCCAAAGCTTTATCAAATGAGAGAGAGAGAGAGAGAGAGAGAGAGAGAGAGAGAGAGAGAGAGAGAGAGAGAGAGAGAGAGAGAGAGAGAGAGATTAGTATCCCGTTATACAGATAAGAAAAAATCGCAATCAAAACAAAATGATCTGATTCTTGTTTTTTTTGTTTTGTTTTTTACAACAACTGTAGCGTTGTTCCCCCCCCCCCCCACCTGGGCAGTAGGGTTCACAGCCTAATTGGAAACGGGTGATTAACGAGTGTTAGTTAGCGCGACTCTCTCATACTACGATGGAAAACGTATGTTGAGCGGATTGGCAGAACTCGTATGTACCTTACGTGTAGACTTCATGAAAACTTTCAGAATCTAAAGATCATTTACCTTATGACAAAAATGATACCATTTGTTCTACGTAATTCAGCAGTGACGTGTTTGGAATTACTGGAGAAAATTTATATCAAGATAGAAAATGTCTTTTTGAATACTGGTTTGATTAAATAAATTACGTAAAAGGAGAGTAAATAGTTTTTAAGTAATGACTAGTAACGATGTACGTGTACTCTGACCTGACAATAAATGACCATGTGTATTAAGGTCAATACAGACGACGGCTCAGTGAGGTCAACACGTCAGGTATGACATCATAATGGGTCAAACATGGACTGACTCCAGTAATTGTGATTATGAAGTCAGAGAAATTAAGCACATGGAACATTGTTAGATAAACTCGAACACGTAATTTAAAAAATATCGCTCATAAAACAAAGATTTTTGGGGAGGATGTACCTTGATACTCGGCCACGGGAATCAACTGTAGAAGTTCTGCTGCAACCAATCACTAGCGTCAGAGGAGGCAGGAGTGCCAGGGGCTGAGTCCTCCACCTTGGCCACGGGAATATGATGTGGTAGATCTTCCTAGGCATCAAATGGTGTTGTGCTGGGAAGTCGTGCGGAGTTGAGACAGATCGCTTGTGACCCATCATACAGGGCAGAGGTGGGTGCTTTGTGGCCCATCATACAGGACAAGGAAAGGTGCTTTGTGGCCCATCATACAGGACAAGGAAAGGTGCTTTGTGGCCCATCATATGAGGGTAATAATACATTGCTCCGCCATGTAGGACAAGGGATTTGTTTTGTCCGTCATGTAGGACAGACGAGGGTGGTTTGACCCGTCATGAGGGATACAGGAGGATGGGTGGGTGAGTCCATCACACAGGGAAGAGGAGGCTTGGGTCCACTATACAGGGCATGAGTTGGTGCTTAGGTCCAACACAGAGGGCAGGGGAGGGTACGTCAGCTCGAGGTGTGGGGCAGACTCAGGATGGCCAGGGGAGTGGAGGGAAGGGTGGCTTGGCCAGTCATGGTGGGGTAGGACAAGTGCTTCAGGCGAGTGTGTGAGGCAGGTAAAGCTGCTCTGGCTTGTCAAACCTTGAGAAGGATAGTTCAGCTTATCTTGTCGCAGGGGAAGGGGAGGGGCCGTAACCCCTCAGACCAGCAGGGGGGAGAGTGAGTGTCGTCATACATGCTAGGGAGGCAGGAGGCGCTGCACTGGTTGTGTCACATACAAGACGCTTTATCTACTATGTAGCACACTCGTTGCCTTGCCTCATCACGTGCTGGAGAAGATAACAGGAAATACCGTGGATAAGTCTACTGCAGGAAGCGTGTCGAAATGTGGGCAAATTTACACTGGGTGTCGGTCTGGTTGTGAGGATAGAAATTATACAGGAGAGGAGTGGGTCATGTTTGGGGCAGTATACACACCTGGCGCCTGTGTCAGGTGTCTGGGCCAGACTTACAAGCTGGTAACTTGATAATCTTGGTCCGATTTCTGCGTGCGCATGAGCGTTGCTTTGTCTAGTAGAAGAAATACGAGTATAAACGCCTTGATCCACCACTACCCTTGAACTAGTACACTATTTTACAAGAAGCACGTTATTTATTCACAGAATATAAGGAAAAATCTCTGTGGCCTTGGCCCTCAACACGGAGGCTCTCAGGACACTCATGCTGGAGGTCTGGGGAAAGAGGGATTGCGTCTGGAGTGTCAAGTATGAACTCAGTTCCCCTCATCGCGACGATCCTGCTTGCCCGCACGGTACCTCTCAGAGAAGGTCATGTATACACGCACCACAAGCAATGGATACAACTCGTAAACTATGACTGGAGAACAGCTGGGTCGCCGCGAGCCACACACACACACACACACACACACACACACACACACACACACATCACTTCTGAACCAACTTGGGAGACGATGTCGTCCTCTACGTCACCGTTCTTGCACAGGTTCAGTACCTGCCTTGCCTCGCTGACCAGCTCACCTTCCACAATTAACACCACGATGAATGTACTTAAGAACTACCCTTTTCCGTACGACAAGAATACAATCCTCGACCAACGAGGGATCTAAAGAGTACCCTCAGTGGATATGGTTGGTTGTGATTCGTGTTGTATGATCCACAGGTTGTGTGAGTCAGACGAGGGAGAGGTCCTGCCAGGTGTGCCTTCTGTTGTGGCCAGCGTCTCGGTACTCCCATCAACACATCTGCCTTACATATGTCGTGCGAGACGCCACATATATACGACAGATGTGTTCACGTGAACACTGCCAGGTCCCGGACATACGTGCACACAGATCACGACAAACGCTTCCCACAAGCAGTAATCCAGAAATCCATCGTTTGCGGAGGATTACATCTTTGTGGCACATATATAACACGGTGGGCTGGTGAACACTGAGCCCTCTGGTAACTGCGGCTACAGAGGTGCAGCAGATGCTTGGAGCAGCAGCCTCACCCGACCCCATCAGGAAGATCACTGCACTGGCTGTCAGGTGTGGGCCGAGGGGTGGGAAAGTGCGCGGTCCTCAGCGTGGGTGAGGGTATATGTCAACTGGTGGCTAGCGGCTGGACGCAGCAGCAGCAGCAGGAGGCTTACACTTGCCCACAGTCGGGCGGAAGCTGATGCAGAGCCTCCGAGATGTAGGGTGGCCAGGCAGGAGCCGCACCAGATGGCTGCCCATGGGTTGCGACGGGAGGGCCCACCGCTGCTGGTGGTGGCGCTGCCCATGCTCGTCCGGCCGCTCGTGCCACCGCCCCGGGCGCCCATGGAGCCCCCGCCACCGATGGGGCCGCCCGGAGCCCCTCCTCGCATGAAGGCGTTCTCCTCCAGGGTGTAGCCGGGTGGGTCAGAATCCAGCTCTGGTGAATACAACACATCTGTATCTGCTGCTGTACCCACACGGGGATGATGAGTCATGAGTACTGATGATGGGCAATGCATACTGATGTGTGATGAGTGAGTCTGCAAGGTGAAGAAGTACTGAGAATACATGAATGACAGGTGAATGTTATGGACGTGAGAGAGTTCAATCCACCGATGGTTCTGAGTGTTTATCTTTACTCTTGATGCTCTGACATTTCTGTCATCAAGGCTGCAACTAAACTTCCCTGTGTTGGGAAAACCACAGTTTGTGATGATGCAGTTTGTCTCGCCTTATTCTTACCATATTCTCTCGTCGTCTGTCTTTCTGGTCTTTATACTGTGTCTTTCGTGTGTGTGTGTGTGTGTGTGTGTGTGTGTGTGTGTGTGTGTGTGTGTGTGTGTGTGTGTGAATGTTGAAATCATTTGTTTACTGTTGCTGGATAAGGAAAAGACTGTTGTACTTTTCTGTGTCTAAAGACATCTGTACCAAGTCTTCTGTGACTGGAAAATTACCACAATATTTTCACTCATTTTCTTTATGTTTGCCAGTCAGTGTTCAGTTCATAACACAATCTGGAAGGTTTCTATTTTTGTTTTCATCAAAAACGTAGATTTCTGTACGTTGAGGACTTATGAATCTGAGGGAAAGACTTACTGTTAAGACCTGTGGGCAGGTGGAAAAGGCTTATGGAGTCCATCAACTGGAAACGTTACTGGAACGAAGGTTAAACTCACACTAAATATTTAGAGTCTTTCCATCATGTGTACAATGCAGAGTCTGAGGAGAAGAAGTACAGGAGGTCATGACGGGTCACTACGTCACCCAAAAGGGTACTGCATGTATTCATATGCGACACATATTCATGGAACATGAATGAGGAATGTTCAAGCCTTCAGAAGGTAAACTTCAGAAGGGCCAGTAGGCTAAGGTGCTCAGTAACTACAGTAACCTGAACTCTGTCAACCACAAGAGATGGTCTGCAGTTGTTGACAGAGTAACACAGTAACCTCACTCTGCTCCAGTCCAGCCATGATCTGTGTGTTATAACCCTGGCTGTGTAGCTGATGCCGCCGACTGTGTAGTCGAGAGAGATGAATAATAAAACTATGATGTGATTTTGATCAGCTCTGGTCCACTCCCAGTACCTGGAAGTGGTCCATTATGGTCCAGTGTATAACATGAGCTGTGAGTGTTTGCCCATCATGGCCCAGTACACAACGAGGGATGCGAGCGAAAGTCAGTCAAATAATTGATGTCATATGTTTCTGCTGGATGAGTGAGTATGTCCACATATCTCAACAGGACTGTAAAGTGAGACTTGTCTCCCTACACACTATAAGTATGTTCAGAACGTCTTCCAAACAATCTTATCAGTTATCTTGTGAGGTTCCGTAGGATATCCGCTTTACCCATCTCTTAACTGTAGCTTTCCCTCTGGCAGACAAGAAGTAACACAAGAAGTAATGTATTACTCTGTCCTGGATATCACAGCATTCGTTTTCTTTTCGTATTTTCCCTCTAGCGCGGGTCATCACTTCTCTGTGTTGTTTTGATGACCTTATGAGACTAAATCATTACACAGTGGCAAACTTACTCAATATCTAGTGAATGAAACCCTCAATAATGGATGATTTCACCAATGGATGATGACACTAGTGGATGACGACATCAGTGGAGGATGATATGTATGGATGACAATATCAGTGGAGGATGATATGTATGGATGACAACATCAGTGGAGGTTGACATATATGGATGACAACATCTGGAATCTTATAAATAAAATGTAAAAAACTGGTAAATGATTATTTTCAATTTAGTTTCACATTATAAACATTGGAGTTCTCTACCTTACCTGACTCATACTCACCAGGTTCTTATTCACCTGGACTGATCCCACATGAAGTGTACTCACCTAGACTGTATTCACCTGAGCTGCGACCATCGGCAGTGTTTTCACCTTGACTACCCTCACATGGACTGTACTCACCTGATTTTTACTCACCGCACTGTTCTCACCCACAGTTTACTCACCTAGACCATACTCACCTGGACTATAATCACCTGATCTCTTCCCACCTGAGCTGTACTCACCTAGAATGCACTCACCTGAACTGTACTCACCCCAACTGTACTCACCCCAACTGTACTCACCCCAACTGTACTCAAATACAATGTACTCACCTGAACCTCTTTTGTAATTGCCTAGACTGTAATCGCCTCAGCTACACTCACCTACTCTGAACTCACCTAAACTGTGCTCACCAGAACTATACTCACTACACTGTACTCAACTGAACTGTACTCATGTAAACTGTATCCACCTAGATTGTACCCACAGAGGCTGCTCACCTAGATCGTCTTCACCTACCTACAGTCACCTATCGCTGCTCCTTTCGTCTGTATGCACCTGGTGTAGTACTGTACTCACCTGGTCTGTACTCACCTGTCCTGTACTCACCTGTCCTGTACTCACCTGTCCTGTACTCACCTGGTCTGTACTCACCTGGTCTGTACTCACCTGTCCTGTACTCACCTGTCCTGTACTCACCTGGTCTGTACTCACCTGTCCTGTACTCACCTGTCCTGTACTCACCTGGTCTGTACTCACCTGGTCTGTACTCACCTGGTCTGTGCCAAGGGTCTATCACGAGGTCATCGTTGCGTTGTTCAGGTCGTAACACTGTGAACGGGAAGATGAAGGTCATCAGTTACTGAGGTCAACCAGGGTCATTCGCAAAGGTCAAGGAGGGAGTCATAAGGGTTCAAGTTAAGAATAGTAAGATTGAATGCAAATATCAACACCCGAAAGAAACTTCCCTAAATATATCAGGCGATCGGTGCCTAAATATGCAGGAGGGTGAAAGGCGTGCAAGGAATAGAGTAAATTGGAACGATGAGGTATACCGGGGTCGACGTGCTGTCAATAGATTGAACCAGGGCATGTGAAGCTTCTAGGGTAAACAAGGGAAAATTTCCTGGGGCCTGGATGTGGAAAGGAAGCTGTGGTTTCGAAGCATTACACATGACAGCTAGAGACTGAGTGTAAACGAATGTTGCCTTTGTTGTCTTTTCCTAGAGCTACCTCGCGCGCGCGCGGGGAAGGAGGATCCCATTGCATGTGTGGTGGGGTGGAGACAGCAAGTATGAATATGTACATATGTATATATTTACATGTCTGTGTATGTATACGTTGAAATGTATAGGTATGTATACATGCATATGTATATATACCCCTTTTCCGACTTAAAAATAATTCCGTTGTAGACGCTGGTAACAATTATCGTACACAGTACAAGCATCCTGGGGAGAGCTATTTGTATCTCTCACAACATCCACCAGAGATATGTAGCAATATAGCTGTATGCTTGGTGGCATTTAGATTCCTGCAAGTGAGAGCTGATGTTTTCCAGGCTTCAAACCCTAGGATGATTTAAATATGAAATATATATATATTTTCATATCATAGCTTCCAAGCACCTTCAAGATCTGAAACCCGCACTGAGCGTGAAGTAGTGTTCGATACGGTCAAGTAATGGACCTGTTCCAGCCGTGTTTACGTTTACAGATTGTCATCGCCATTCCGCCTGTGATATAGACTGTAAAAGTCTCCTTTACTTTCACGATTATTATTATTCTTCCGACATTGCACTCTGGAGAAGAGTGGAAACGCGGGGGTAGACAGGAGACTCTTTGTCCAGTTACGTGTTGCAACTCCTGTTTAGAAGGCCCTAGTTCGACCGGACGAAGCAGACAGCGTCCTAACACGAGTTAATCCAGCGTTTCATCCCTCCTCCCTCTGGGAATGGCCCATGAACGGGTGCCTAGTGCGTATACGGTGGGAAGAGCATATAAAGTCATTATTCACAGTCGAGACTGGGCAACACGAATATAAGCTCCACCCACCTCATACGCAGTATCTCACGAAAGACACTGAACCATAAAACAGTAGGATTTATGACAATGTTTTTTGCTACTTTATGAAAGCCCTTCCTAAAGTCTAACTAGCTAATATATTTTCCCCCCAAATCTTAAGATTAGTATATTTTAAGTACTAATTACCGGAAATGAAGGCAACTTAAAAAAAATGCCAGGTACCACCACATTGTGAATATATCTACATTACAAACCACCAGGCCGTCTTAAGCCATTGAAGATACATAATGAATTTATACTATTCATTTATATGCAAGCTCAATGCAGAGGAAAATTCAGGAAATATGGGAATCCAAGAATACTTGAAGAGCAAGCTCATGGACTTAAATGATACTCCGCTACTACAGAAATTTAGTTTCATTCATTCGTGTAGGGAATGCTCCTACGGTGACAAAAAGCATATAGAAAAAATTTAAATGTGAGCTGATAGATCCGTAAGAAGATTGTAGTCGTGATGCAACTCGGGCTGACAGAATTCGTTTTTGAAGTCGGGAACGCCATTGCTTTGACCATGATTCACCCAAGGTCACGAAAAGCATGTCATATAATATCTACAATCCAGAGCTCATCCAGATTTTTTAAGAGTATGTCTGTATTACGTCCATTACTTGTTGAGAAAATGCCTACAATATTCATACGTCCAAAATTCATCAGAATTACATATATTGCGTCTAAAAGCTTTCCAGCACGGCCTTGACTCATCCAATGTTCGTATTATTGACACTGGTTCATCCAGAACGTATTACCAAATGCCTTGAACTCATCCAAAATGTCTACGTTATGTCCAGAATTTCACTAGAACTAATCCAAAAAAATTTACGTCCAAGCATATTCCATATTTCACTTAGTCACCGATCAGCTCAGGGTATGTCCCTCCCCCCTTCCCCATTTTTGATTAATAGTGCTATACTTCGTTGAACATTGTACCGCGAGAGTATTGCACTTCGTTGTATCCTCTACCGCTAAAAGTATTTTATTTCGTTGTGAGAAACCGACGACTTGTGGCATGAAGATTGATTTTGATTAGTCCTTAGTTTATTCAATAGTAAGATTTGAAGACGAGATTACTTATAAAACTTAGTCTATGTCTTTTATCATAACCAGGTACTTTCAGGAGCTAAGATAGTGTACGTCTCAGGGGAAAACATTAACGAAGCGAAGACGATTATGCTTGTCCTACTACCTAGCTAGTGACGAGGCCGGCCCCGGGTGGGTTATCGAGGCTCAGGCAACTTCAGGGTAGGAACCAAGCGTAAACAAGCTGATAATTCAAGCTTTCTTCACATCCGTTACCATTACTCTCTCTCTCTCTCTCTCTCTCTCTCTCTCTCTCTCTCTCTCTCTCTCTCTGAGAGA
>JAUTXX010516278.1:0-11666 GCA_032273605.1 Panulirus laevicauda | reverse complement strand
ATATTGAGAAGGTGTGTATGATTTCAGAATTATCTTGATAATCTGACTGGTGGTTATTGCTTGACGTTGATGGCCTTAATTAACCCAGGAAGTCGTTAGCCGTTAAACTTAAATAGTGACTAAAACAAGAAGGTGATTTGGGTTTTATCCAGAGCTCTGGAAAAATTAACCTGGCTTCAACATCGTTGCAATCCAGGGCGACCGTAGCAAATGGATTTGGGAGGGGTCTCCGTCACCCAAGTCCACTCGTGGATGACGTCTTTCGAAGCGGCGTCTCGAAGCGCTTCGTCGAGGTAGGCTCTTGAAGCAGCTTCTCGAGATAGATAGTTTGTCGAAGCAGCACCTCGAGTCAGTATCGTGAGGCAGTGTTGCGAAGTAGCATCTCGAGGCTGCATCTCGAGACTGTTATTTCGAAGTAGCAACTCGTATGGAGCTTGTCGGGCCAATATATCGAGGCAGTATCTACGGGCTGTATCTTAAGAACAAGTAACTCGAGTCTTTTATCTCGAGATGATCTCGCCTTAGAGCGGTGCTGCAGAATCACTCCGCGCTAGCTCCCGACTGCTGCATCTACTCGCTGCTTCCGCCTGCAGGTTCCGCTAGATGACCGTGATACCGCACGTTCAGGGAAGGAGTTCATGGGGGGTTCAGGTACTGATCCTTCATCACTCTGACTGATATCCACGAGAATCCGGTGGAATCCGAAGGCTTGTGTCATCCAGGCCCTTTTATTTTTGGATGCCAAGTGAGGTAACTGGTGGACCAAGAAAGTCTATGTAAATTCTCTATTCTATATTTCGTGCAACAGATAAATAAAAGACATAGAATATTGATGACTGGAGAAGACACCTTTTGTGGAGTGCGCGAAACGCTATTTGAGTGTTATAGAGTAATTCTGTTGTGGATTAAATGCTTCTCTGTACGTAAACAGTATTCGTAAGGAATCCAAGACAATTTGGGAGTTTATTAGAGGTGTGTAATATTAGTCTTCTTGGTCGTTCGATGTCGTCTTAGAAGAGGTATTGAGCAAGGTGTGAGAGGCAGGGGCGAGTACAGGGTACAAGTTGGAAGCTAACTGTGACCTGACATTCCTCCTCCTTCCTCCCGCCATACCACTTCATATACCGAGTTAACTTCCCCTCCCTCCCCAACTTCCTTACCTCCTGCTTCAACTTCCTTCCTCTCTCCAACAACACCACCCCCCACCACCTCCTACCCCTCTTTCCTAACACCCCCCACCTCCTGGGTCAACTTCCTTCCTCTCTTCCTCCTCCTCCTCCTCCTCCTGAGCCAGCTACCTTCCCCCTCTCTCTCACTTCCCTTCCGCCTGTCATTCTCCAGCCGGAACACCCCAGCCATTCAGTAAGAAACAAGGTTCCGGGAACCCCAGATCAATATGCTTTACCTGCGAGTCCAAATAAAATAACCCTTTGACTTTATTCTGTAATGGCTCGAATAACAGGATCGAATGACGGAGGAAGAATTTTTCAAACTGTTTCAAAAGACTATTTTTACATGAAACAAAAATCTTTCACATTCATTAGCCGAGGAAATACAAGACAAAGTTCCTTGAATGGTATTTCGTTGTTTCCTCCACCGTAATGTGTTCCATGACCTTCACTGTTGAGTTCTACCACTTCGATGTACCTAATTCTTAAACCGATCGACCTTTTCATTACTCCTGCAACTATACCATGGTACTTTATAGAGTTCCCTCGTCGGGGTCGAGCCTATATAGGACTAAATGATTAACAGATTAGATATTAAGTAGATACGTAAATGTGAATGTAACGAAAAACTTTTAAATGTAATCTCTTTCTGAAAGGATCCATCGACCTCCTGTGGCCACTGCATCTTTCCCTCAGCAGCATCTTCCCCCCAGTAGCCATCTCGCCTTCCCCAGGAACCTACCAAAACCCCTCCAACTTTCCCTCCAAAATATAACAACCTCTCCAGATCCGCCCATTCATCTATGACCCTCCCTCAGAACCTGCATATACTCCAGGGACCCGCCACACTTCTCTCCCACATCCACTCTTCAACCTTCAAAGAAATATTCCCTCCTTTTCTTCTCTTTTTTTTTTCTTTTGTAAGAAATACCTTACTCCTGTACATGCACTCTTAGTCCCATCTCAATATCCGAGCGAACCCATTTCTCTACAGACTCGACGCTGATCTTCAAATCCACACCAGACTATTCCCAGCCTATCCCTATCGGAGCTGTTTCCCTCTTCATACCCACCGGGAGGTCTATCCCTTCGTAGCCGCTCTTGTCATCTATAGTCAGTAATGCCCTCTTCCCCCAGCAGAATAGGAGTTATTCCTGTCTACACAGGTTACCCCCTACAGTCTCACTCTGCATGAACAATTGATGTTATACTTATGTTTTGAACGAAGTCGATTTTCGAAGATTAATATCAAGAAATGCATATAACAAATACAAGTTTTGGGGCAAAAAAAAAAAACTTTTTTGTCTCGAAATGTAATGAAAGCCTATCATGATTCAAAATCTTATGCAAAATAATAATGCATAATGCTTCCTCTGCCCGACAGATACCAAACATATATGTGAAGCGATTTTTCATCAAAGTGATTAATACTGTAATCATACTTATGCTTAAAACACGACTTAATGGAACCTAAACAAAGCCCTAGCCCAAGGAACTTTTTCGACATCGGAAGAAAGACGAAAAAAAAAATGCAGGCAGTTAGTTCAGGGTCGTCATCCTAAGACCCACCAAAATTTTGTTTCTAAAAGCTGAATATATCGTACTGAAAGTCTTCTTGACTTCAAAATGATAGTGAAAGAAATATATTGTAATGCTTCCTCAAGCGTTCAAATAATACGACAAGTATGAGGCGAATATTCGCTAAAGTCTTTAATCCCGTAATCATTTACCTAACAATCATTTATTTCATTTATCTAACAATCATTTATTTCATTTATCTAACAATTGTTTATCTCTATGATCGCTCGGGGGCAACAGACAAGCAGAACTCTCTCTACCCATAAGGGATCCGCGCCTCCATCGACCGATACAAAAGCAACACCTTTCCCACCAGAAGAGAAAGGACGGATCCCTCATCTCTCCTCTCCCTTTTTCTCCCTGGCTTCTCCCTCCCTTCCCTCTTTCTCCCAACCCCTTCCCATCTCTACCCTAAGCTCCATTACCGTCGTTTCAGCTTCCGATTCATTCTCCGTCTCAGTCCTTTCCTCCCTCCACATAGCAGTACTCCCTCCCTCCCTCCGTCCTGTTCCCTCGATTCGATTTGTACCGCTGTCACTTGCGAGTTTATTGTGGACCCTTCCCCCCCTCCCCCTATATGAACGGGAGCGCAAAAAAGCATTACAACAAAAAAAGTCACAAAGGGTTCTCGTTACTCCCTCATAGGTAGAGATATTCATTAAAAGATTTTCTTTAACGTTTTTTTTACAAAATTGGTTTATTACGTCAGCTAACGGTCTTTCATAAGGTAAGAGTTCCGACTTGATACAAAAACTGGATACTTTCTTAAAATTTCAGGTATCTTGTTATTAATAATAACGTGTTGTGACTTTCTTTTTGTAGGGTTTGCTATGACATATCTCCAAATTAGCTAAAACACTTTTCCTCTCGGTCGAAGACACAGAGTACTTGTTGTTTGTGTACAAATCTCTGACCACAAACTTTACGATTCATACTGTTAACATCTCCAGATAGGACAAAGCGCCAATAATACCTATAGTCTAACTTTAGTCTAGCAAGTGCAACATCTTGCAATCTGCTTATCGTATTACCTTCCCCATATACATGTTTTACTTTACATTTTTCGCTGTGATGGAAAATAATTCTACTTTTGCTTATCTGAACTTGCTTATATCTGAACTTGTCTACTTGCTTTAGAGAGGTTGGTTAGTTACTTTCTAATTAGAGTTTTGACGTCACGGTGTAGTTGACTGTGGAACGACTTCCTCAACCAGGAATCGAACCTATGCGCTCGACCGCGGGCGGCCCGCGTAAACATCACGGTCAGGCCCGCTGACCGCAACACCATATGACAGGAAATCCATAACAAATCAGATTTGAATCTCTCGATCAATAATGTCGGAACATCTGTCTCTGGCTTCAGAGATTTTACATGCTACATTCTGATATCAGGATGTTTAGAATAAGTAATGCGATTAATTAATCAGAGATAAATGAATTGTCTGTAGTGCTGATTTCTACAAGCTCGAGAGCTTGACAATGGCAGAGCCGAGAGAGCCGTCAGTATATAGATGCACTGGGTTATGTTATTGTCAGTCTGGAGTTTCTGCATATACTCAAGAGCACTGGTCTTGGGCAAGTGTTGAAGGCGAAGACTGCGTGTCATTAGTACCTCAAGCGGATAAGTAGGAATAGCGATATCAAGGGGAACTATCTGCAAGGAAGATTGGAAATGCTGCTGCTTCCTCATCTTATACAACCTATGTACTCCAAACTTTGGCATGTGATTGGTTGTTATTTGAATCCACTTAAATCATACTGTGCCCTGGGCATCTACGATTTAACAAGTTGTTTCGAAAAAAAAGAAACTATCTGAATCATCATTCAGATGTGTCAGTCTTATCATAAGAACGATTTCAAGTATTCTGTCTTCATTGCTGGCTATACATGTTGAGTACTTCTGTGGTCTTCGGGTGGCCATGTACGAGCCTTAAGGATTCATTATGTCTTTCTTTTTTTCAAGTCTATTAATATCTACTGTTATTTAGTACTAAACCTTTACGTGGTAATCTATAAGAGATTCTTTTATAAGCCTTGTCTTCCCCCCGCTGCCTTATAATGTGTCTCCCTCATTTGCTCTCCTAGATCCCATTCTCCTTCCTTTCTACTTAAAGTCCGTCTCCCGTCTTCTCCCACCGCTCCTGCTAAACATGCCCTCACAAACTATTCCCCCTCACCGTCCACCTCTGAAAACCTCTCTCTCTCTCTCCTGTGCCGTCCTACCCTGCCACATGCGATACTGGCTGCCAAACCATCACTTCCTTCTTTACCTCATTAGCTAATCGTTTGGCTCTTCTTTTCCAACTCATCGAGCCAATCCTGCCTCCCTTCTTCTGCCTTTCCCTATCGCCAAACATATCCTTCCTACCTCATCCTACACAGCTCAGCCCATCCTTCCTCCACATCCTGCACCACTCAGCTCATCCTTCTCCCCCACCACCTTCCCCTGCTTATCCTCTTTACCCCTTATTGTACAACCCTGTTAACCTTACTTCTACCCACCCCTTCGACTGCCTTACCCTACCACCGTCTCTTCCCCGACCCTGTTCCCCTCCCTGCCCTTCCCTGGTCCTCTTGGGAGGCCACGTAGCCCGCCAGCGCCGAAGGACAAGGGTCGGAGCACCAAACTTTCTGGTATTTGCTGCAGTCGTCGAACACACCCCCAGTGGGGGCCGCAGAACCCGATCCATCACCAGCGCAACCGAGCAACACGCAGTCATTAATCACGGTGGGTCGTCCTCCTCCTCGTCTCTCTCTCTCTCTCTCTCTCTCTCTCTCTCTCTCTCTCTCTCTCTCTCTCTCTCTCACACACACACACACACACACACACACTCTCACCCAGAAGCTACGTATTTTGCCGAGGCAACCGATTCCCCGTCTATCATGCCAAAGCACGCGAGGGGAAAACAAGGAGATTACGCCATGTTATACAGTGATCCTCAATATCCCCCGACGTAATAAGTGCGAGGGGGCTGATGCTGATACCCGTATTTCGAGGGGACCATAAAAAAGAATCAAAGTGGCGCTGCAGACTTTAGGGGGGAAGAGAGGAAAAAAAAAGTACAAAATATGGGAGCCCTGGAACCACACAAAAGCCCTTCTTTTTTTTTTTTTTTGCTTACAATAGGTCGGAGACGCTGAGAACCCGGGCTTCATTTTCTTAATGATGTTGGCTCACGGCTCACCTGAATACACGCCTTAAGGACAAGAGAGCAGCCAGCTTTCTATTTCAGCGCCCCATCATGGCCATCCCATGGGGGAACGGCGGGCTGCATGAACTCTGTTCAAATATTCTGTGACTTCTGTTGATAAAACGAAGATACAGAGGCAGGGGGTCGGCAAGGGAGGGTAACATATCAAAGAGTCATGGAATAAGTGGTCCAACTTCATGACTCATTTTTGTATCTCTTCCCTACATACCCCATTTATCGACCAACCCCTAAAGGAGGATGAGGGTTGACTGTGGACCGAGTCCCGCCACCAGGACTCGAACCTATGCGCTCGACCCCGGGTTGCCCGTGAATGCGTCACGGTCGGGAAGGCTGACCACTACACCACGGAGGCCCACAAAAAAGAATGCAATAGTCAAAACACGTTTTTCATCATTTACACACATATGTATGAGGTAAATGACCACAATCAGTGATCCTTCTGCCTGGGCTTTGAGAAGAGAAAATTCAAAAACTTCTCTGCAAACTGTGCAACCAAATGACTTACATACGAAGCTTCCCACTTATGCAAGATTGCTTAAACCTTCCCTCCCACTTTCTGTTTCGCTTGTTTCCCATTGGTCAGTCAGGAAATATGTGATACAAACTAAAACTGAATAACTATTGCGTGATAAACTATTTCAGTCCTGAATACGACTGAAAAGGTATGTATTTCACAACGTCTTCAGCTTCGAAACCGTCATTCATCATGTTCTCGTATGTTTCATACGAATACTTGAATAGGTACGCGAGACGCATATCAAAAAATACTAATGATTTCCTCCATCTAATATATATATATATATATATATATATATATATATATATGTATAAATATATATATGTATATTGTTCCTTTTCAACACAGGCTCTGATGTATCGATGCGAGGGCCGCACATACTTATGTGGTGGATAGAGTGACCCAGTTCACGTTTGGAGAGGGGATCACCCAAGTAGCAACCTATGGAACCCAATTCCCTTACCCCCAGCATCAGTCAGTGGAATCCAAGTCCCATATCCTAGACACAGCCGTCAAGACTCACCGCTGCACGCGTCGACTTCCATTCCCTTCACACACATTGTCATCATCCCTTCCTCTGTATCATCGTTACTCCCCCAGTCCCTGCCCTCACTGCATTCCCTTCGTTACTCTCCCTTTTCACTGCAGAAGCTTAAACTCTCGACTGGACACTTCACTGCTAACGCCACATAAACGACAATCAACCTTCTCTTGTCTTCTGTTCCTCCATGTCTCGAAGTCTTTACTCGTACGTGCATTTCCATCAACATGTATACAGCTTGGAGGTTTTTAAAAGGAGAATGTGTAGTCAGCTATGGTCGCCCCATCTCCACATAGGTTCGAATCCCGATTGCGGCGACCAAGGAGCGTCATTCTATCACGAAGATACCTCAGGATTAAAGGCCACCTCTGAAACTGACATTAAAAAAAAAAAAAACTTTCTGTAAAATGCTGTTCTTTTTTTTGGACAGCACCAGGTACCACAGCCAGCAAGAAGTACAAAAGACACCAGATTCTTTCCCCGAGTCTTACCCGTAAACCCTTATCTTTGTCACCATACCTGTCACCGCTTAAAGAACGAAGATGGAGGAACACTAGCAGGGCATCAGCCACTCTACGAATCGACAACGAGTTATCATTATGAAACCATGAAAAGTTTCTGTTTATTCATCAACATCGCAATGTAGCCCTACGGCAATTATCACTCGTTATCACAGTCCTGACTCGATAGATAAAATACGAGAAAGCCTAAAGAAACACCTTTCAGCAGTCTGACGCAACGAGATAATTTCAGATCACAACTTCAACACGGGAAGATTCTAGCGAACCCCTGGACGAGAAAGAGGAGGATATCTGTAACCACACCATCGTAGGAGACGTTTGCAGGAGTCCTTCACCGTCGTCACGTTCAGCAACAAAGGCCCCAGTAACAGAGACACGGGTTATAATGAGGTTTTGCAGGATAATTAGTGAGATAATTATCATGAAGCACCTGAGAAGGATGCCAGACTAAGAACACAGGCGCTTGCTGCGTCAAACGGATATTATAAAACTGAATATCTCATTACTCATTTGTAATTACCCTCTGGTGATTACCAATTACGAGCTATCCATTTGTAAATCATGGAGAGAGAATTCTATACTCGTGGAGTGCCATTCATTGAATGTTCCAGCATGACGACATTTTTGCCATTTAAGGAAGGATCGCGGAGTGCTCACCACAAACAAAATATAGACTTCAGCACCAAGTGCTGTGCGAGATAGATATTCATGAGTGTTATATGCAAGATGGAGCGAGTGTGTACGTCTGTGGACCGACCAACTAATCACCCAAGTAGATGTGAGGGTTAAGGAAGAGACAGCGACCTAGAGGAGGGAGGGGACTTGACAGCCACTGCAGTGCTTGCTTTATAGGGTGCCGTCACTAGCTCTCCCTGGTGGGTGGGTGGGTGGGTTGTCTGTCTAACAGTACTTGTGTTATCTCTTCATTAGATCATTAAGGCCGTCTACCTCAACTTACAAATTCAATAAACGCCCTCATTGCAAATGTGTGTTTGAGAATGTACGCGCATGTGTGTGTGCGTGTCTGTGTGTCTGTCTCTGTCTGTCTGTCTGGCTGTCTGTAATTACCTATTTATAATTCAATTTGCACTGTAAACGGTACGAGGAGGGAGTTCTATACTTGTGGTACCCCATCTCTCTGGATCTTTATTGATATATAAACGTTCAAACTTCTGTCTGGTGTCTGCATTGGCCACGACCTCATTCGGATTATTCCCGTTCGTTCGCCACACGTTTATACGATGAAAATATCTCGATTCTAAGCCATGTCCTCTGACTGCTTTATCCCTACGTCTTCACTGACTATGTCACCAGTCTGGTCGAAAACATAAAGGCTCTCTGTGGCGTTTTAATGTTGGTATATTCTTGAATTTGTGTGTTTGTATATATCCATTTTACATGCATGTGGATGTAAGACATAGATAGATAGAAAGACAGATAGATAGAGAGACAGAGAGACGGATGTGCAAATGTTACCGGACTCTGCCTGAATGGGGGTTGCAAGCGAGCGAAGATTCACCTTTTGCGAGACTGTATCACTGGGATTGCAGTTTCGTTACAGAATTTTTCACGTCAAAAAATATATATAAAGTCAGAAAAAATGCGAGACTATGAACTACATCCTGACAGAGACTAAGACTGGAAAAGTAAAGGAATTAGATATAATGGATAAAAGATTGAAGAAGAGAAAGATAATGACAATATCTTGGTGAATGATTTCAGTCGACACTTAATACTACCTATAATTTATCTTTTGACATCCTCTCCCTCATCCAGCCATCTTCACGTTATGAACCAGCTATGAACCAGTTTATGACTCAGTTATGAACCAGCTATGAACCAGTTTATGATTCAGTTATGAACCAGCTACGATTCAGTTATGAACCAGCTATGTATCAGTTTATGATTCAGTTACGAACCAGTTGTGAACCAGTTTATCATTCAGTTAAGCGCAAACTATGAACCTGTCATGAATCAGTTACGAAACAGCTATGAACCAGTTACCAATATGTTGTAAACCACCTATGAACCAGTCATGGACTAGCCACGAGCCACAGCCACGATCCAATCAATAATGAGCCACTTACGAAACTTTGTCATGAACCAATTACGAGCCAGTCTCGCGACAGTGCCATAATCGGGACCTTCATCTCCCCTCATCACGGGAGCTGTGGCCAGAGACGGGACACGCGCGCGTGCCTCCTCCTTGCGCGCCTCCCTCACCCCCAACACACGGCTCAACGCCCACCCACCCATCCACCCACCCACTCGCCCTGAATGGAAGAAAATCAATAACGTCTACACCACCATCAGCTGTGCTAATATTGAACTTACCGACGAGTTATTTAATTAAATGTGTCCAGGTGCTATACTTCCCTGAGCGACAGCAATTTCCCCCACAACATGTTTACCGGGGGCTGATAAGGCGCGCTTTTCTTTTCCACGGACGTCGAGCTGATGCACGCACGCACGCACCGGACAATCCTCCTCCCCTCAGCCGTCCGCGCTTCCCACAAGGCTTCGAGAGAGCGAGGTATGGTCTATAGGAGAGAGAGAGAGAGAGAGAGAGAGAGAGAGAGAGAGAGAGAGAGAGAGAGACACACACACAATATCATCTTTCCACACTTCCACGCCGAGCAAGGTACGAAAAAAAAAAGACCAGGAGATTGGGCAAAGACGATATTACAATAGCAGTTACAAAAAAAAATCAGGAAAAAATATGAACATCCCAACAGACGTTCTTACAGAAGACTGCTAATGTACAGCATGGTAACTGAGGGCGATCTGTAGTGTGCCGTCGCTGGAGAGGTGAGTATACATGTTGTGTAACATGAAGATAAATAAAGCTGATGACACGAGTACTGATCAGTCATAAGCCTCAATATGTGAGTACAGAGACGCCCCACAGAGACCCGACTTGATCATACGTCCAGTGAGTTTAAAGTCTTTAGCTTTCGTGTATCTCATCAATGGAAAGCTGGAGATGTGTGTCTCGTCGAGATGCTATTCTTAATATAACTCTCTGTAGAGTCGAGCTTACCAGACCGACCCTCCCGCGTTGTATACTCTATTTCCTCATCTTATACCTCAATTGGCCCTTTTCGAGCCAATTTGTATCCCTACCTCTCACCAGCTGACCATCAGCCTCTACCTTCTACTGGGAGAATATAGGGCATATTCTTCCCATATCTATTCCCTCTACAGGTATATCCAACCTCATCAACTTACCCTATACCGACCACTCTTCCCTTCACAGTATTGCAAGCCTTTCCTATCCATTTGCTCAACATTTTCCACAGAAAATGCACCTTAGGATCATCCGGTCTATTGCCTATTCTGTAGCGCGGGATCCTGTATATATCATTCCTCCTTCTCCTCCCTTGATGACACTTCGCTTTTCCTGTAGCTACAGTACACCTAAATTCTGCTTATCTTTTCGAAGTCTGACACACCAAATTCCATTCCCTCATTAATTTCATTCGCACTCAATTTCTTTGTTTTTTTCCCCACACACGCTTTTAGGTTCCTCCCAAAAGGGTATGTCACTCTCTTCTTGGTCCCTCCACTACTACTGTGTCTTCTGCATATAACAACATCCACCGGCGTCATCAACCGTCCTTTACTACCACAGCAACATCATTCTCACTGCATGCTAAAGGCTCTACCACAATACCGTCAAAGTACACACTCAACAGCTGCGTTCGTCTGACACATGCCTATTTCTCTATAACCACAACCTAACCCACAAGGGCTATTGTTGCAGCCATCCATAAACCCAGCTCTCTACAAAAGTTCTTCATTGGTCCTCGTAATCTTCATTTTACACTATGCACATTCCATTAACCTCTCCGCATTAACTCCATTGTAGCCTCTTCTCGTCCAGTGGATATAGTGTACACGGCTCCTCCCTTCTCCCATACTATCTGCAGTAAAATCTTTTTTTATGGTGATGACCAAACGTACGTAGCTAAGGATATCTAGTCATCATCCCTGTACACACCTCTCACACCGCCATTCCTGATTCCCTTCATATCTTCTCTCGACATCCTCGCTATTCATCCTCTCCCATATATACTTAAAGCTTTGATCCCCGTAGTTATCATATTTATGATTCCTAATAAGATTTAT
>JAUTXX010516266.1:0-21447 GCA_032273605.1 Panulirus laevicauda | reverse complement strand
ACTGGAATAGTTTCCTTGTTATTTACTTATTCATGTACTTCACTGCAAAATAAATATTTATCAGCGACAAGTTCGGTAGTGTCCACTCCCAAGCCCCTCACACACACACACACACACACACACACACACACAAAGTGTGTGTGTGTGTGTGTGTGTGTGTGTGCCACTGCAGGAACAGCTGATGGTGACGTCACAGGCAGGCCGGGGGAGCTGGAGTATTGATTGCGCGCCAGGCAGTGTGGTGTTGGGCGGGCCAGTAGGTCACGAGCCCTGAGGTCCGCACCTCCTAAAGTGATGGCTCAGGCATCAGCTACATTGTACAGAGTAAACCAGAACTGACAGGGTAATAATCACCACAGTAGTCTGTCCCGTCGTCAGCAGGAAACCACAAGAATTATCCGAGCTAAACTAAAACGTTGGGTGACAGAATGAGAGACATATGCATACGGGCGAAGTAGTGAGATATTCTTGTAGCGAGGCGAGGCTGCGTATCTGTAAAGAGTACCAGTGAGAAAGCCTCAGCCAGCAGCTCCAAGACAGGTGAAAACCCATCCAGGTACGAGGGCAATGACGTCAGCAAATGACTCGAACTGATTCAAGCCGTCAACCTACCGCCTACACACACACACTCACTCATTCCCGGTGTGTGTCAGCTCTAATCTACACACACTCACTGATGGAGTCTCTCAGGCCGTTAAGGTCAGCCCTCCTCCGCACACACTCAGTCCTGCATTGTCTCTGCGTAGACAATGCAGTGGATACGTGGCATCCTGATCTAGACCCACTTTTGAAGTCATCTGTCATTTATCTTACTTTACTAATACCCAGAACTAATCACACTGAAGTTAACACAGGTCAAAATATCTATATATATTCTTTTTTTTATCATACTCAGTCGCTGTCTCCCGCGTTAGCGAGGTAGCGCAAGGAAACAGACGAAAGAATGGCCCAACTTACACACATACACATACATATACATAAACACCCACACACGCACATATACATGCCTATATATTTCAATGTATACATACATATACATACACAGACATATACATATATTCACATGTACATATACTTGCTCCCTCCATCCATTTCGTCGCGCAACACATGAAACAGCACCCCCCTCCCCCCGCACGCGCGCGAGGTAGCGCTAGGAAAAGACAACAAAGGCCATCATTTCAATTCATCCTCTTCTGCTCTCTTAACCACACTCTTTTCATTACCACACATCCGTTCTTATCCTTTCATTACTTACTCGATCAAACTACCTCACACCACATATTGTCCTCAAACATTTCATTTTCAACACATCCACCCTCCTCCGCTCAACCTTATCCATAGCCCATACCTCGCAACCATATAAAATTGTTGGAACCACTATTCCTTCAAACAGACCCATTTTTGCTCTTCGAGATAAGTTCTCGCCTTCCACACACTCTTCAACGCTCCCAGAACCTTCGCCCCCTCCCCTACCCTGTGACTCACTTCCGCTTCCATGGTTCCATCCGCTGCTTATATTTTTGTACATAAATGAATAGAGGTAGCAAAAAATAGGGAATAATTCTTTAGTTGTCCATAGCTGATTGTATGAAAGTCTTGATGGTAGCATGTAAAGAAATGGTTAAGGCATCTATTTAAAACTAATTTCCATTAAGCCTTATTGTAGCCAAGTCATGGCTATGGTCTTCCAAGTTCAGTCATGGTCACAACATAGAAAGAAGGGTCTTCCATGCGCTATATTTTATGAATGAAATCTATGCTTTATTTACTCTTGCAGCTAATTTTATCTCAGTTAGATGTTGTTTTCAATCTCTTGCAGAAAGTTGAAGGCCGCGTAGCATCAGATGAAGACCTAAAGCTTTCTGATACACTTCGGTATTATGTAAGGGATGGAAGTGCAGCAAAGGACCTTTTGTATCGTCGTCTTCGGTGTCTTGCAAATTATGAGCAGGCCAATAAAAATTTGGATCGAGCACGTGCCAAAAACAAGGATGTCCATGCTGTGAGTGTATAATTTAAGAGCACATAGTCTAGTATGCTTATCTTTGTGTGGGCCATTTTAGTTAATAGCATTTTGCTGTGTTAGATATTCACTGACACACTCATCCAAATCTTAGATGTTAAAAGTTTTTATTATGACTTGTATGTTTGGGCTTTAATTTTCAAATAGATTGGAAATGAAATATGAAAAAAGAAACCTCCATTGGTTGGACTTTTATATATTTTAATGATCATTTATAAATGAAACTTCAATGAAATTTCCTCTTGGTTATTAAGGAGTCTTCTAAGGGGACCCAATTATCCATTATTTTCTGTACTTGACAGTGAATGTATAGATGTATGGCTTTTGACCAGTCAGAAGTGGTAGCTTAGACACTTATTGAATTGAAAAGACAACATGCCAGTGGTTGCCCCTTCCTATGATGAATACCCACTAAGACCTCACCACTCATTCAACAAAGGTAACTTAAAACCTCACGTTTAAAGACATTTCCCTGGCAGGCCATTAACCTCATTGTTTCACCCCTAAGTGGGGGTTTGTCTTTTTACTGGTTGTAAAATAGGTTGTTCTTCATGTGGCTTACCTTTCACTAGTTTACATGATAGCCATTCTGAAACCTTCTATTGAGGAAGTAAACTATGGCAGGTGTTTGGTTGCTTCTTTTCTATCTGTCTGTCTGTGACACCTGTTCCCTTTTGAAACTCTCTCAAGGGGTTGCCATGGCAAAAGAGTTCCATAACTGTTGAACTTATATGCTGATTCTTAGCCTTTAGTGCCTTACCCTTAACAGGCCACTGGCAAAGGGCAACTCTTACGCAGTGTTTTCAGAGGCGCTTACCCAGTGTTCCTACCAACTACTACCTAAAATGTCTTATATCTTCAGAATTTGAATGGAAATGCTAAATATTTTTCTTATGTTAATAGATTCAATGATTTTTCTTCTCTTGATTGCTTGAAGTTCAGACAATGACCCTTGAATTTTAACAAGACTGGAGAAAAAGATGTAGGTGCAACTTTTTTTGGTTGGTTCTGGTTCTTAATTGAACTCAAGGACTTTACATGCTTCACACATAGTGCATGAATCAAATCTGTCCTTACATATGCATTATGCCTGGTATTATTGCAGACATTTGGGTGAAGAAACAAAATGTCACTTCTGCACTTAATCCCAGTCATCATAACTCTGGAGTGGTATCATTGCAATCTGAAATTGAACCTTCCCAGTGCTTCATTGTTATTATTGTCCAGGTGTAAATCAACTTATTGACTTTGCATTATTTAACTTGAATGAAGCCATTAATGCAATCATATGTTAAAGTGAAAGTTAATGACTCCCAAATCATTAAGCATCTTTAGGGACCAGGCACCTGTGGTTGAACTTATAGTTAGATTACTTTTGTTCCTGTAACAGAAAGCTTCAGCACGATATTAAGAATAGATATTGAGGTAGGTAGTAGTTGGTAGGCAACCACAAACCAGGAGGTATTTTACCAGTGCTACCTGCCTGGGTATTTTTTTTGGGGGGGGGTAGTAAAAGCTTTGTAATGAGCCAGCTTTCAGTGGTTTTCAAGTTGCATTTCTCAAACCCAGAAAACTGTCTTTTCTTTCTGCCTCATCCAAACATGGACTGTTGGCATTTCTGTCCTCAAACATACAATCTCTCCTTGTCCCTCCATAACACTTGACAGCACTTAACTCATTCTTCATAACTCTAGATTTTCCTTCGTGAGTTTTATGCACTATTCCTGCCTTGTAGCAAAATGGTAGGAGCAGTATATAGGAGTAATAGGTAGGAAAACTAGGCAGGAGCATAAGGAAGAAGTAGTAGGTAGGAACTTTAGATGGGAGCGTTAGGTAGAAGTAGTGGGTTGGAACATTAGATAGGAACAGTAGGTAGATACATTAGCTAGAACTTTTGGCAGGGATGAGGGTCATTGAGAAGTGAAGGTATGGTGTAAGGAAGAATGGAGAGATAAGTGTTGGCTAGCAAGAGGATGAATAAAAAAATGCAGGATTATGGAAGTTGGGTGACCAAAGTGTAGATGTATGTGCAGTGAGTGTAGGGACGCAGTCATGGGTGAATAAGGTGTTTGAAATGTTTAGAGAAAGACTATTAAAAGTTGTAAAATAGTAGTTGGATACAGGATAAAGGAATGAAAAGGGCAATGCATGTTGGGCGGAAGAGATTAGAAATGCTGTAGAAGAGAAGAAAAAGGCACGAGGTTAATTGCTCGAAAGGAATGTACCAGTGCAAGTTCAGCAAAGGAGGGAAGAATATAAGCTGTGTGAGTGTAATGTTAAGAAGCTGATAGGGGAAAGCTAAGAAAGAGTAAATTAAGATTTTGGATGAAAGTTGAGTGAAAAGTTTAGGGAAAATAAGAATTTGTACCAGGAGGTGAAAAAGGAAAGAGGTGTATGTAAGAGTTGAAATGTCATTGTGAGAAGTAGGGAAATGGAGTTAATAAATCAAAATTAAGAACTGAAAGGAAGATGGAATATTTTGAAGAACTTATGAATGTGAAAGATTGTGAGGCTGCAGCTGTTACATGCATGGGTATGGAGGATGGAAGGAAAAGGATACAAAGTGCATGGGTTTATAGCAAAAAGGGAGGTAAAAAGGGTGACAATGAAGGTAGGGATGACACCTGGAATTAATTATTTCAGCTGAAATGCTGGAGTGTGGAGGAGAAAACATGATAGAGTTGATACATTTGATATGTGATTTTGTATGGGAACAAAGTTGTGCCTGAGGATTTAGTGAAAGTAATTATTGTTCCTGTATTCAAAGGAAAAGATGCTAAGGATGTATATAGCAATTATAGGGGAATAGATCTGTTAGGTATACCAGGAAAAGTGCATGCAAGGGTGTTGACTGATAGAGTGATAGAAATGACTAAATGCAGAATAAGTGAGGAACTTTTTTTTTTTTTTTTAGGAAAGGTGTATGTGTGGTTCAGAATTTTGTGGTGAAAATAACTGTGGAAAAGTATTTAGCAAAAGATAAGAAGCTGTATGCAGCTTTTATGGATTTGGAGAATGAGCATGGCAAAATCAAGTGGAATGCTTTATGGAATGTGATAAGGATAAATGGGGTAGGGGACAACTGGTAGATGGTGTGAAAGCCTTATATAGAGTAGCAAATGCATGTGTAAGAGTGATGGAGAGTTGAAGAAAATCTTTGGTATACATTTGGGTGTGAGGCTGGGCTGTGTGATGTCATCATGGATTTTCAGTACATGTATGGATGTAAATACATGATTGGGGAATGCAAATTTATTGAAAGGGGATGCAGAGATGGAATGTGGTGGTCAGGTATGGTGGTTAATGATATTCCTGTTTGTGAATGGTACTGTGTTGTTGCTAAGATTGAAGAGGAGTTGCAGATGGTTTTCATTGTGTTTCAGGATGTATGTAAGTGCAAGTGATCGGAGGTAGTTGAGTGTAAGTTTTAGTATACATACATGTAGGTGAGGCAGGGCTGTGTGATGTCTCCATGGTTTTCAACACGTATATAGATGGGGTGATATGAGAGATGAAAGCAAGACTAGTGAAAGGGGTTGCAGACATGGAGTGTTGTGGTCAGGTATGTTGGCAAATGACAAGCCTGTTTGTGGATGATACTGCGGTGTTTGTTGAGATTGAAGAGATGCAGATTTTTGTCAGTGTAGTGTATGATGTGTGTAAGTGTAGGTAGTTGAAGTTAAATGTGATTAAAAGTAAAATAATGATGTTTGTTAGGAAACAAAATGAAATTATAGATTTTACAAAACCCTATAGAGTGAGAGAAGAAAGTATACTAAACTGTATTTTAGATATGGAGAGGGAAAGACTGGAAGAGGTGATAATATAGGTATTTGGGAATTATCTTGGATAAGTTATATGATACGAAAATGTAAATATGCAACAATTTTCTGTACAAATGTTGATGTTGAGTTTGTACAGAAGTGTACTATATTGAGTTGTGCCTATACAGTTCTTTTCCTATGACTGTTTATAGATTTGCATGGTCCCTTTCCCATTTTGTGGTATGCCATGATGTCCTCCACAAAATATTGCCCATTTCATAGTCCCATCTTAATTTTTGAAGAAAATGTCAAATTCACAGATCTCAAGATGGATAATTACCTTGCAATTTATAGGTAAGATAAATTTTCAAATCCCACAGGGTAGATGTCCTTTAGTAGATCATCAGAACCAGCTTGATAGGTGCGTTAGAGAGCAGCGCTGGGGTTATTGAACCACCTAAAGCTCATCCTTTTTCTCCCAATCAGGTAAACTGACTTTTTCAAATGATGCTACAAGGTGCTAAGTCCCTCAAACTTACTTTATGCCATTGTTGCCGGTACCTATGAAATATTACTTTCAGTCTTTGGATGACACCAAGGACAACAGACATGAATTTAGGTTGGTTGGTGACTATCATTGTAGGTCATCTGGAGGAATTCTGCACCAGGACCCCATCAATGACAATTTTTGCCTCATTCACTTAAATTTTACCATTTTTTTCCTTAAATCGCATAAACGCTTTTTTCCTCCTACTACATTAACATTTCAGTTTCTGATCTCTGCCGCTGTCACAAACATTCTTTAAAGGACCAAGTAGTCTGTTGCTGTTTGAATTCTTTTGCTCCTTTCTTTGTTCCTTTTGGAAATTATGATACAGGAGAATTTGGATTTCCAGTCTCCTGTTCCCCATCTTAGTTGTCGTTTACGACAGACAGGAGGCAAGTGGTTAGTATTCATTCTTTCCTGTCCCCAGAATACTTATTGTTATTGTTGTTGTTGGTATAATCTCACACACACACACACAAATGAAGATGTTAAAGCCCTCAAATAGCATCATATTCAGTTACATATATTTAATAAGTAAAGCTTTGCAGCCTGTGTTAAGCAGTTATTTCAACTGTTTTGTGGTCATTGTTTCATGGAGTTGTAATGCATACATAGCACAGTCAGTATATTCATACAGTGCAGTTTTTTCTGAAGTAATACTGGTACTCATGATTTGAACAAAATTATTGTTGTGAATATCAGTTTGAAAGACTGGGTTTGTGACAAGAATGAAACTACAGAATGAGAAATTTGTCTACGTAATTCCTTTTGAAATATCATGGAGTTATACAAGAGAAATTCTAGATTTTTTTCAAATCATTCATATTTAAAAATAGGGACCATGAAAACCATGATTTAATAACTAAACGTAACAGTGGATATGATTTTTTTATACACTATTTTCATTTGATATTTTACCATGTCCATCGAACATTTCCTTAGGGTAATTAACAAGGCTTATCAGTGTCACTATAACAGTCACATAATTTTCCAAGTATTCCATATTAGGTGTATCTTCCAGAGTTTAACATTCATATTACTGAACATTTAGATTCAAATACCATCAATATTGGAAGGAGCTGTAAGACAGGAACAAACTTAATTATACAGTACATGTATTTCCTCTATCTTGATTATCTTACATACATGACAGATTGTTTACTAATGACATACTCATAAACTGACCCATCAACTTGGGCTGATGGTAGAAAGCAAAATACAAAGGTGAGGCCAGTTGGACCTTCTCATAGGGAAGTTACTTGAAGAAATAGCACTGCTGGAAGGAGGACTTGTACAGTAGACGGATATAGATGGGCTTGTAGTTGTAGATGAGAGGAAAGGTGCGTGATTCTGCAGTGCTGTACCTGATGTTGTTTTGACGAGCTGTGGATAATAGAATGCTTCAGACTCTTGGGACTTATGATATTCTTTCCATTTCTCTCTCACTGATGAGAAACTTTGATAAATAACCAAAAACAGTTCCAGATGAGCTCAAGATTGATGTTATACAATGTAGTTATATCAGCAAAAAAGAAGGTATTGTTAGTAAAACAGCCCTGCCCAACAGCAAAATCCCTTCTTAAGTAATTCTAGGTAAAATTGTGCAGAAACACATGGGAAGGACAGTGAAAGAAGCACAGAGCCAAAATAATAGTGGCTGTCAAGTTTCTCTTTCTGCCTGGATTGCTAATTCTTCTTTCTGCCTCACATACACATGGATTGCTGGCATTCATCACACACACACACACACACAAACTCTCTCCATCTTACATGTAACATTTGACAACATGCATCACACATGAATGTTCTTAACTAAATTTTTCTGTGGTTAGCACTATGCACTTGCCCTGCCAAGTGGCCAAATCTGTGGAGGTAAAAAGAATTTCAGAAGATAGGGCTCTACAAGTGTATCTTTCTCTCCATTCTTTACAAATAGATAAACACACACACGCACACTCCACACAGAAGAACGGGGCTTCAACCTGATCATGTCTGCAGATGACGTCAAGGCCATAAGGGGAATGTAGTGAACCGCATTAACCTAAAATAATTGGAAATTAGGACTGGAAACAGCAAAAGAAAGGCTGGGTATAGCAGCAGGAATCTGCTTGTGAGAGAGAGAGACTTGGGAGTAGACGTTTTCCCTGTGGTGTTGCCAGAGTCCCACATAAAGAGAACAGTTAAGGAGACACACTGTCTGGTGACAAAGATTAGAGTGACTTTCATGTATATAAATGAAGAAATATTCATCAAGCTGTTCATCTTACAATATGCAAAAACTATAATATGCTTCTCAAGTTTGGTTATGTCAATGTCCATCTATCTGTCTGTCTCTGTGATACCTGTTCCCTTTGGAAACCTCCATAAAGGGGGTGTCCAAGGCAAAATAATCTCCACTTATCCCTGTCCTTACATGGTCACATTAAAAAAAGCACAAAGAGCTAACAGGAGGGCAACAATGTGTTACCATAATTAAGAGAACTGGGTTACAGGGAAAGGTTAGAGGCCTTAGATTTGTCCACCATGGAAAAATGAAGAGCAAAGGGTGATCAGATCACAGCCTGTAAGGTTTTAAACCCCTTTTGATGATGAAAATGGTGAACAGTTGTTTTAAAGATGAAGGATGGAACAATCAGAGGCCAAAACATGAAATTGGGCAAGAAATGTGTTAGTACTTGTATAGTAAAATAATGAAATAGTAAGTGGGGACAGGTTAGTACTTGTAAGAGTAGTGAAATAGTAAATGGGGACAGCAAAGAGAAGTACAAATTTGTTTTTATGGTAGTAGAGAAAGTTAAAGAGATGGAACTCCACAAGTGTAGAACTCCCAACCCATACAGTTCACAAAGATAATAACAGCATACATTATTCAAGAGATGTAGCCTCCACAAGTGTAGAGCTCCCTCCCTGTACTGTACAAAGTAGTAGAAATAGATTCATTCTCTCACTCTCTGGTAACAGATTGAAGTTATAAACTTGAGAAGGTCTCAGCAAGAAAGATGCAGAGATATTGAATCTTCAAGAATACCGTGAACAAATCAAAAATAAATCGAACAAAAACATATGACAACCCAACCAGGAATTTCAGAATGTACTGCCCCAAGAAGAAACATGCATGAAACAACTACAGAAACATTCAAAAGATTACTTAACATATAGAGGTCAGTCCCAGATGAGCCAAGAATAGATGATTAAGTAATGCAGGTGGTAACTAAGAAGAATGGTCTAATTCATCAAGAAAGGCATGCAGCAAGCACTTTGCACCAGCCCTGCCATTATGGTTATATCATCGTAAGAACCCATAGCTAGGTAGGTACAGCTATAAAACACATACATACATATACAAAGGAGCACATGCACACACATCTCAGGGACTGGGTGTCTGACAAATATTGCAAAACAAAGCCAGGATATGTTGGTACTCAAACCCACCCAAACCACACACATTCTTACCAACCTTTTTCAACAAAGAAATTTGCAAAGTATTGAGCTGCCCTAATAGCTTCTCGTGAGTGGGGGATTGAACTGAATGCCCACTCAAAACTGTTCTTCTCAGGGTGCCATTGAGTGCCATAAATGGGAAGTCGTTTATGCTCCACTGTAGAGATGTACTCATCATCCTTCTCACGATCAAATGATGTAGACACTATAGTGTAGTTCTTCTGCAGATCCAGCTCATTGAACCTCTGTGATGCATTATCTAGTCAGTAAGACAACTCAGACCAAGAGGAGAAGTCTAATATGTTCAGCACAGACAGTATATGGTATGATGTATTGGTAACAGTGCCTTGGTAAGTTAGCAGTAGAATATTTTGAAGAATGCAAAGTGCCAGAATATTTAGTACAAGGGGATTAAACTTTTTGATAAGTGCATAGTTTTATTATGAAACTTGGAAAATTAAGTGTATTTTGAGAGATATGAGAAGACTGTGATCTGAGTTTTGGGGCATATATCTGTTGTTTATTGAATGATGTTGCTATCTCAGGTTAGAACTTCAGGATTAAGGGATGAGTTGGTTGGCTATTTTGGTAAAGTTTGAGGCTTATGAACTGTTAAGGTCAAGTTATAACCAATGCTGGCTGTGATCTAAGGGCTGCTGACTGGGAAAGAAGGTTGAATAGGTTAGGGTCCATACCTGAGGTGTGACACAGTACTTGTGGAAGTTGCTGGTGCTGTTGGTGGTAGTTAGTGTGTTAAGTACATCTTGTGAAGCAGAACCCAGTATCTCAGTCTGCTCGAAATCTGAAAAGGAAAGGCATCAAAAGGCTCTCCTTTGTTACTTGGACTTCTTACTTAGCATGAAGAACCTTTCTTGTTAAATGTCCTTCAAAAGATACATGACCTTTCCCTGGTTAAGCCCTCATATCTGTCATGTAGTTGATCGTTTCATTTTTCTCACCTGGGCTCAGGTTCAGAGGATCGGCCAGGTTGCTGGCATTGCATCTGGACAGTGGGTTGATCTTGTTAGCATCCAGGTAGAGGAGCATCTCAAAGCCCAGGCAAGTGGCGAAGAGTGGGATCTCAGTGTCATTCATTTCTTTAGCCTCTCGCACCAGATTGTAAAGGAGGCTGCCGGCCCTGCCATAGCCACTGCTCAGGGACCGGAAGGATGATGATCCACCGGGGAACACTAGCCTTTTGCAGAAATGGGAAAACTTGCTCATTTGTCTTGAACCCAGAGTGAGGAAAGTACATCTGATCTCTGTTCCATCACATATCTTGTGCCCTTATACTGAAAGTCATTCGAAAGCAGAAATTTTATTTTTGTCTATTCTCTACAATGAATATAGTCATCCTAATTTTGTGAGGTAGTGCTCCTTTTTTGTCTCAACACCAGGAACCAGTGCCAGGCTCACAACTCACCCATTGACTGCATTGATAACACCTCGGTAGTACTCCTCTGGTTGGTTGATCCTGAGTTAAAAAAAAAAAAAAAGAGGCTAATATTAGTTCTCATATTCTGGGGTCAGTAACACCTTTGTACCAAGGCGTGACTTGAGCTCGACAGTGCTATTCTTAAGCATGGTGGTACAGTTGTTAGGTGATGACAGAACAACCTTTGGGTATGATGGCCTGGTTTTTGATCTGACCTTCAAGGGTCAGACTACCATACCTGATGACTGCAAAGTTGTGCTGGTTTCATACCATCATGCTTAATGGTCATACCATCGTGCTCAAAAAGGTGATATATGAAAAACCTGTCCAGAATGGTACAGTCAGTTATATATATATATATATATATATATATATATATATATATATATATAAACAACACAAAACAGTGCTACACTAAAGCAGTCATAATGATTTGTATTTATACATTCAAAAATTATTTTGATATATAAATTAAGTATTTTGATCTAGGCTGGACTATGCCCAAGTGTATTGAAGTATGAGAGTGCATGTATGGTTGTCTTAACACACGAGTGTGTCAGTACCTATAACTGAGTGAACCTATTTTGAGTATTTGAATATGTGTATTGTAGTGAATGCATGCTTGAGTAAACGTTTACCTCAGTACAGTATATAACAAAATAAACCACCTACATGATAGGGACAACCCTGGCCCCACCAGACTCCATGAACTTGACGTAAGATGCAGCAATGTAGGAGGTGTATAGGTTTCCAGTCTTGTCATCCATCTTGCTTGACAACTCCTGCGACAGGATGCCTGATAAATGACAAACCCGGGTCAAAGTTCAGTTCACGCACTGGTACTTGGCTATCATCACCACTGAGGTATGACTGGAAATGGTTACGGCATTTAAGCCTCCTCAGGAAATCAAAAAAGCTGAGCTGCTCACCTGTAGCAAGTACGAAGTTAATATTTATCAACACCAAAATCGTACTAAGGAACTCTGAAGGAAGCATCACTTACCTATAACATGCAATAGGTTAAGACTGTTAACACTGATGTTATGAGTATTGAAAAGGCGGGTCAGTCTGTGGTGCAGTCTTTCATTTGACGTCAAGGTCAGGAACTGGACGGATTGGTCCACTTACCTATAACGGGCTTCAGATTCAGGCCTTCCGAGTTCGATGTAGTGATTAGTACCCAAATGATGAGCCATGACCCCAGATGAATCTCAGGACGAATACCCATGACAGGTGGTGACCTGGGTGACGGAAAGGAGGTGGGAGACTGCTGTTATCACTCAGACATACAACGTACATGAACTACAGGTCCAGGCATTGGAATACAGTGTGTGAATGTTGGGTATGGAAGTTAAAGTGTAAACAGTAATGTGACATATGTGAAAGGTCCTGACGCCATTCATGTAAATTGGGCTATATCATTGCTAGGTTATCAAATTAACCGTTTGAGTATGACGGTACAGTCCTCGACCATGATGGCACGACTCTCATACGATGGTGTGACCTTCGACTTGACCCTTAGAGTTCAGGTCAAATATTGACCTGACCTCTGAGAGATCGTGCCATTGTGTTCAATCGGTTAAGACACGAGGACTCGGCATTTAACAAATCTATCCCCAGTATTGAATGTACTTCAGATATCCTGGGTACTAAAATATGCTTGGAGCTGAAAATGTATCACTACAAAGTTACATTTTGACTAGTCATTATTTATTAGGGGGGAAAATCGAGCACAAAAAGTAACTATCTCATTATACAAACAACTACAAAATGTGTATAGTCATTCGATGTTGATATATGTAAAGATTTATACTTACCTCGACCAACAGGCGTAGGTGTATTGGCAGAAAAGTGTCTCACGGGAGAGTGTAGTGTTTGTGAAGTGGGGCGAAGTATATATATACCATCAGGAGCCCTGCGTACGAGCTACTGGTGGAGCAGTACACTACTATATAACCTCCTGCCACCAGTGGGGGGTGGGGAAGGGCCTCTTTATCAGACCCCACCCACCCTTGTTCTTTATTGTACTCCAGGAAAAGAATTTTAAGCTAATTTGCATTGTCCTTCATAGCAGATCCTGCCTATTTAAAAACAAAATCCCACCCTCCCAAACTTTATTTGTTTAGCTTCGATTTTTTTTTTTTTTTTTTTGTATTTCAGTAAAAGCTTAGCCTTATGTGTGGGTCAGGGTGATTGGGCAATGTCTATCACTATCTCCAGATGGCTGATGTCTGCCTGTTTCATGATTACAGGCTGGAGGAGCGGGTGTTTCTGGGTGGGAGTCGAAGAATGTGCCAGGCGTTTGTTAGCGGGTTCCCTAGAGAGCACCGAGGGAAATGATCCGTGCATTAGTTCCTGCGATGTCAACCCTACGTTGGGTATTCCAGTGTCAGTCTAAAAGGAAGATGCACTCCATCGAGACGTGGAACCTTTCGACGTTCTCATTTTCTCTCATAGGTAAGCATATACGTTGCGATGTCAAATGCTTCCAAATTTTACCGAATTTTACGGTTGGTAATAGATTTATTAGTCAATAATTGTTATAGTATCACGTGAACCAGGGAAGAAGGAACGTACACTACACCTGTAGCAATGTAGGCGCAAAGCTTCAATTTCCCTCTTGCATTAGAATATGCTACGTCACCCTTGCCGTCGACGGGTGCGACTGACGCAACTGTTCTCCAACACGACGGAACACACAAAGAATCTAGTGTTCGCGTCAATGTAATAAATTAATATTTCTTTAGCAAAGTCCTTTGAAAATTTGTCGATCCTGCGGCAATTCTTGGAGATGAGTTGACACGCCTTATTACAAAATAGCGAGAACGTATTGATATTAACAATTATATAATACATCGTCAACAGGAAGTTACACAATGTATGAAGAGGCGTAGGACTCTGAACCTACTGTGGGTGTGGTTTATTCTGGGCGAACAATAGCAGTGTCGTGTCGTTACTACCTTTTGTTCAATAGGGGTTATATCCGCCATTTGAATTTATATTACGAGACCTAGTCCAAGGGGGATACAGTTTTCTTTCCCAGGTCATGTGAAGGACATTAGTTGGGCTAAGTGGAGGACAATAATACTGCTAAATAATGGACAATCGATGGATGAAGTGGACAGTAGATAGACTTATTGATGGTCACATGACAGACAAGGGAGAGGTTAGTGGATGGACAAAGTGCTATCAGAATTTACACAAGTGATCAGCGAATGTATCAAGAAAAGATGAACAGACAACAAATGGCGGGTACTGTATGAAAGAATGTTAAGAGATATCAATTGAAGGCTACAGAAAGGCTCAAAGGGAGGGTAACAAATGTAGATATAACATGAATTTTAAGGTGCCACAGATGCCATGAAAAAGTCAGTGGAAGGTCACTTTATAATAAGGCTCAATCACAGGCCAGTATGAGGAAGACAAGTGGCATTTTCAGGAAGAACTTTTCTGGTCACTTTACCGAGAAAATCTTGTCATTATTGGTCTAAAATGCATTCCACTCTATGTATGATTTTTATAGGACGTCCTTGCACCGTAATATAATACATTTTCATGGATCAATTACAGTCTAGAAGAAATATTGGCAAAAAAAAAAGTACTTATAATGTGAGGGGGAACAATGTAGGAGTATCAAATGATACTATTGGCGATATAGAAAAGAACTTTATTAGACAGTATAATAAATATTTTTAGTCAAACAGAACGTATTAGTAAAAAAAAAATGTGAAAAGCAAAGCAGCGTAAACATGAAGCCTCGTCTTTTTCGGCGTTGGTACACACTGGTGACTAGTTGCTTTCGTCGTGTTGGCGGAGTAAAGTCCTGCTGCCATTGCTGATGGAGCCGCCACATGTTGGACGTAAGCTAGTTAACGATATGGCCGAAGATCCTGACGCGGCTGATGCCTCCGTCAGGAGCAATGACGATCCTGACGTGTGATACTGGCGTCGCAAGCGACAGCGCTTCACTCTCGTAGTGGTGAAGGGAGTGTGCCCTCATCTGCAATACACAATAAAGGCGTTTAAATTCACACAGTCATTAGCTAAAGTTTATTTTTCACTACACTTATTCCGGTAGGGTAAATAATACATTATCTTTTGGAAACAAATCCAACTACTATGTTTATCGCTATCTACTCCTTCCTAAAATTCTCATTTGATAATGCTCTAAACATTGCCCAGGGTATGACACGCTTCTATTATGCATGACCAAATTTCAAAATTACTCCGAACTTCCACCAGGAATATTTTTCTGGTAGGAAAATTATGTATGTATTATAACGACATGTGTAGATCGCCAGCAAAACGTTACTAATGATCACATGACATTGTTAGAGCCAAGGTAATCCTTTGACTGTCCGGTTACCGAGAGGTGGACACTGTAGTTCCTCAGTTTTGCATGGATTAGGTGTTGTTTATCTAGGTAAAGAATGATTCATAAAAAGTGTTTCAAAACTTAAGATATTGATCAAGAACCTTTATATTGCATCTGAAGTATGAACATTCATTCGCTTCATACTAATACAATAATTAAAACATATGCAGTTTTGAATTGTTATAATTTAATTCGATCTTTTTGCCTGTAGTTTTAATCGCGCTTAATAATCAAACACATTGTATATAAAGAAATTCAAAATAGTTCCACCAACTTGAACAGAAATTTTAGAATTTTACCTTTTGTGGAGGTAATATAACTTGCCATAAGCTATCATTCTTCCCTATACCCTCGGACTCCTCCTGCTGGCTCTGGAGAAAGCATCCATCTACCCTGCAGGAGTCGGGGAAGTTGCCCTTGAAGTGGTGGGTGTCTATCTCGATCCTGGAGATCTTGCCAGGGTGCCCTAGGCGAAGGACTGTCCACTCGAACCCCGCGACTGCCAGTACTCCACCAGCCTGGCCTGCAACAACACATGGGAACCTCATCATTAGCCATTACCTATGTCCCTTGACGTCTATATTCTATATGTTTATGGCACTGCCTCAATTGTGCTAGTTACACGAATCTATCTTTTTAGAGTGACCATGTATTGTCCGGACACTCGGTGGCCAATGTGTTCGTCTAGTATTAGCTTAAACCTGACTTATCACCAGGAAAGTATGTTAGAATTGACAATCATGACAGACGACCATGCAGACGACAAATTACACACAACTAACCAACGAGAATTGGGGGTCGGTCTAGTCTCCGCGCAGTTTCCCACCCGTCGGCCATTGTAACGCCTCGACCTGGGCTGATGAGGTTGCGCGGGTGGCCGTAATGGGCGTCGCTGTACTCCAGACAAACGCCGCCGTTGGTCACGTGCGCCAGGTCTACCAACTGCTTATTAAAACACCATTTAAATTAAGAAGTTTGTTTTCAGTATAACAATCACCATTCGAGTTGAACTTTTGGGATACAGTGTTTTATAGGGTATATCATTGTTACTATGAGTCATTTGAAATCATTTGCAGACTTCTCTCGAAAACATAGATCATACTTTTCAGAGAATTTTATAATATAGTCTTGTTATTCCAGTAATTGAAGAAATATGTCTTCGTCTTTAAGAAGTGCCAAAAAATATTAATTCAAACAGGATTTTCCAAGGTTGAGTTTTTATAATGAAACTGGACAAAGTATAGGATATCCTAATTCAATTTGAAAATAACTATAGTCTTAAGTGCCTGCTATGATTACCAGCTCTTCTGTCATAGAAAAAGGCATGCTTTGTGATCAGTTTATCTTGTCAAAGAACTGGAAGAGTTTATCTGAAAATTATATAATATATAGTACATATAGCATACTTCTCTTCAATTTACAGAGAACCAGTTTCTTGAAACGGAACGTGAGATTAAAACCCAAGACTCAAGAATAGGAACGAAAGTCAACTTACAAAAAAAAAAATGGGAAGGAAAACTTGAAACTTGCCTGGGATAGGGAAACAAGCGACCAGTCTGGTACAGCGAAGCCGAACACCTTTAACCTAGCCACACCTCCGTCGGGAAAGATGTTGAACCTGACGTGGGTGTAGCGGTGGTTGGAGGTAGAAGGCATGTAGGTGTGGCATGTGTCCCGGTACCCAGGCCGCGCGTCCGTCATCGGTATTATAGTCTCCCATTTCTGCAAAAATAGAAAATACATAGATAAGTCCTTGTCGCTACAGGAGGGGGGATGTCTAATTTTGGCCGTCCCCGCCGCCTACGGAAACATGGAATATTACGAATTATTAGGTTTTTCTATCATTTCATATACCAGTTCTAATATTCGATACTAAGGACGAAAATTTGGTAGAGAAATTAATATGCAACTCTTCACAGATCAGGAAATGGAGTCGGGCATACCTCACTGTGTAGCGTCTCCATCTGGATTAGGCTGTCGTTGCTGGCCTCCGTACCAAAGATGCTGCTCCTATCTGGAATTATGGCTTCATCTGCAATACAAGAGTCATTCGCCATAGCCTCAGGACTCACCAAGAAGGTAAGGATCTCTTAAGTCATGTCTTGGGAAGGCAGATTCGATTTGTCAAATTATGGGATTCAAAAAGTCAAAACAGACGACATTTGCCACCGATTCATACCGCACAAACCATGGTACAATCATTAACGTGGATGGCCCAGCAAGATGGAATTCTGTCTACGTAGAGTGAATATAAATGTTCCACAATGTCTTTTCACTATTCAGCATGTATATATCAAACGAAGATGTGTCTTTTTTTTTTGGGGGGGGGGGGATGAAGCAATTTGCCTTATTTTACGCAAGACACCCACCTAAAAGTCCGAGTACACACACTCAAGATACGGTATTAAGGTTTCAATTCACAAGATTTCTAAATTTGCCAGAAACCAGAGAGTAAATACGAAAGAAAACAAGTGGTTGATATTTAAAAAAAAAAATAGGCGAAAAAGAGAAAAATAAATGTATTTGAGAATGATACAGGCACAATGAGAGCTGGAAACAGACCTTGCTCGGAGAGTACAGCCGCTTGAAGGGAGAACCGGGGAGCAAAGTTCCCCGTGAAGTAGGAGGTGTCCACGTCTACTCCCTCGATCACCCCAGGTTCTCCTGTGTATATACACATTATTAGCCTCTTTCCAGCTCAAGAAATTAGCTTACTAGCGGTAATTTTAACGACCCAACACACTTGCTGTTAATTTTGATTAAAGAATAGCTACCTGAAAACAAGCGCTCTCGACTTCAGGGGTGAACGAGTGTTAGGGAGCTTTTGTCTTACCCAGCTTGATGATGCACCAGTCATGGCCGGGTTTGCGCCTCCTCCTCGTCTCCCAGCCGTCCATCCACTTGCCGAACTCCGTGAATTCTCCCTCCCGCCACTCCGGTAGGCTCTCCTGCAAACACCAATTCTATCAAGATTATCCCGCCAGCTACGTGCTTTCCATCACTCCGATGGCCTCCCCTGTAGTAACCCAACGTCTAGATCACCCTCAGTAGAATGATTGTGAGCGATAGAGCGTAAAGGATTACTCAAGTCGCAGAGGGTCAAAGTACATGCAAGTCCAAGACCAATGGCGCTCATATGCCATGCATTTACTGGCTTTGCTGTGGCTTCATTTCTACAAGAGTAACTAGCACAAGAGACACACAGTCTCTCAGCAAAAGTAACAAATAAGACTAATACTCACCACTTAGAGCAGTTTGTATATTCCAGGAGATAACGTGAGAGTCAGATAAAGATATGTGGGGTGCAAGTATGACAAAACATCCACGGCTCCAGTCAATTTGATCACAGATTCCTAAAATAACAGAAAAGCGGTATCTACGTTAATTTTTCTTTTGCGATTTACTGTATTTTTTACCTTAGCCGAGACGGTACGGGCAACTGGGGTCCTAATCATAGCTAACCCATTAACGCTACACAAACTATGCTCTAGCCTCAGCCAGGTACTCAATCAAACCCTTTGGGATGGATGAATAGGTAGGTTGACTTTGGACCACCGACTGGTGCAACTAGGATTGGAATCTTATGTGCTCGACCCTGGTAGGCCGGCCCGTAAATTTACGGCGTCATGGTCATGTATTCTAATCTCTATACCACGTTTGCTATGACAGTCGTCTTTTTAGCTTCAAAGATACTCAAAGATTATTTTAACGCCAACGACCACTTATGAATGGTTCTTCCTTCTCACAGTTATGACCATCTCAAACTCTGTAGTATTTTATTGATGTTAAAGGTTAAGCGACTTCAGTGTTGGACACTAGGGGCGCTGTTGATTGGGCTTTGTATTAGAAAATAAACTAGGCTGACGTATAGAAGCCCCACAAAAGTAACGCTGAAATATCCAGAAAGCCTATTGCGGTGTATGGGTAGATAGCAGAACCCGAGTGTAAAGTTTCCTACATGTTCGGATGCAAAAAGTCATGGTACATACACGTGTACAAAGTTAAACAAAAAAATGAGCAACACGAGTGTAAAACTTTCTTAAGCGAAAAGTTATTAGTAAGCACACACGAAGTGTACAGAGGGGACGGAGAACGTGTTGTGGAAACTTGGAACGAACCAAGTCGAGCATACGATTAAAACCAATATCAAATCCTACATATAAAAAAAATAAGGATGAGATGTGGAGCTCTACTATGTAAAGGCTCTTTTCCATATGGACAAATAGGTAACTACATATAGGTAACGCGCGTATGCAAAACAAACATTCCCTCCCAATCACAGACATGCAAGATCATGACATGTTCATCTGCATCACGATCAAAAGCTCACCAACAGCCTCCTAATCACAGTAACAAAAATTTTTACTATGTTACCGTAAGAGCAATTGTTGGTAAATGTAAGCGCTCATAAACATCTTTTTCCCGATCGTGCGTTGCTTTTAAACACCACCCACCCGAGGTTCCATCGTGTTGTGACACAAACGCCTCTTATTTCATAACCTGGACCGCTGCCCATGATTATATAACCACTCTGTTAGTCAAGCAAGTGTATCATGCTCCTAGTGGCCTTGGGTACGTAGGCGCGGTGAGGGAGGAAGGCACCCAACCCCCACGTACACATGACGGAAGCAGCAGATATATTAGTAATTCTTTGCTCCGAAGGGATGGACATTTATTTTCTTCCACTGCAAACATTTTCATTGCTGAACCAGCCTACCAACTCCTATATATAGCCTGGCTAAGTAGATACAGTGGCAAGCCAAGCTGCTGCTGCTCGCCCGGCAGAACATGACCTTGGTATATTGAACCTGCAGCTGATCCAAACATATATATTTGTTGGCAAAATGAGACTAACGGTTACTGTTGGGGTATATTTTGCGGACATGTATGGATTTATGTATTTATCTGTCATGTATGTGTCCACCCATAACGTAGCTTTTTGAAACTAGAGGGAGAAAAGTCTATGCGAGGGTGTTATTCACAGCCAGAATTGAGCAGGCTTATACCGCGCGAGACTAGACGTCCTTGAAGTGTTCTCCCCTTTGGAGAAAAAAATACAGCAGTGATAGACTCGGACACCGTACAAAATAAAGCGGGGAAGTAATTTCAGCTTTCCGAAAAAAAAAAAAGAATGTTCATTATTATTCTATTGAAGAATTTAACCTTGAATTCTAGATTATCATATTGTACACTTATGCTGCGCGAATGTTTAAAAATAGTACAGCATGTGTGTAAAGGTTCATGACCAAGCCTGGCAAAGGCCCTTATTTTGAGTAAACTTGAGGAATTGTTTCTTTCAAAATAATTTATTCGATCCGATGATCATGTTTAATGTTTATGTCATTTCACTGCCAACGGAAAATTCAGTACAAAATAGCGTATGTTAATCGCATAACAGGTCGTCCCATACCATTAGGATATATATAGTGGCAATATCTGTTGTAAATGTCCTTCATCTAAACCCGGCAGCTGATTCTAGTACCGTTATGTACCTGACCAAACTTTTTATAACAATGTCAGAGCACGTTTGTATAATGTGTTGTGATCACTGGAGCCGTTCTCTGCTGGACTCACCACTACCTTACACCCGACAGTGTAATTCTGCTCAATATTCTGCAGTGAATCGATGCAACCCAGTTGATGGTCATCACAAATTATTCTAAAGTCATTTACCTTAAGGAGGTTCTCTGCTATAGCAAACCAGTCATCAGTCGCGAAAAGAACTTTGCCTCCCAGCTGTAATGGAAACAAGATTTATAATTACTTAATGTATATTCACAACACTTGATTATTATGCAAATGCAAGATCACGTGCATTACCGACTCACTGCAATAAAATATTATATATATATATATATAGAG